>AWUE01019275.1:0-43267 GCA_001974825.2 Corchorus olitorius
GCACAATCCATAAACTTAGCCAACCTAGTATTGAGGCTCTCACAAACTTCACAGAGTCCCTAATTCTAACCACAGGGGTATTATACTCTTTGAATCCATCCCCAACAATCAAATTGAGAATGTGTGCAACACATCTCATATGCAAATATTTTCCTTCAACTATTGCACTTTTCCTACTTATAAACACTTTCCTTAAGTGACTAACTGCCACATCATTGTTTGTAGCATTGTCAACAGTAATACGAAACACTTTATCACACAAACCCCAATCTTTTAAAAGCTTCTCTAATGTTTTACCTATGGCATCACCCTTATGGCTAATAATTGGATAAAAACTGATTATCCGTTTGTGTAATTTCCAGTCCTCATCAATGAAGTGTGCCGTGACACACATGTAACTATACCTTTGGAGAAAAGTCCATGTGTCAGTGGTCAAACAGCCCCTACCAACAGCACTCTTAATTTGCCCCTTTAATAACTTCTTACCTTCCTCATAAATTTCAAAACAGTTCTTAGTAACTGTCTGTCTAGATGGAATTGTAAATCTAGGACAAACATTGGCCATAAACTCCCTAAAACCCTTTCCCTCAACAAACCTAAGGGAAGCTCATCAACTATAATCATTTTAGCCAATGATTTCCTAACAACAGAATACACAAAATTCCAAGTTCCCACTTCTCCTTGACTGCTAATCACTATCTTCTTCTGTTTTGAATCCTTTTCCTTAGCAGCTTGGACTAGAGGGTTTTTAGGGCAAGACAACACATGGTTTTTAAGGCTAGAAGTTCCATTTTTTTTAGAATCGGCAAAGTATTCATGTCCACAGTAATTGCAGCTAGCCTTCACTGCCCTATCTAGTTCAAATTTTGTAGCATGCTCCCAAACAACAGACTTAAATGCCCTAGGTCTTTTATTAGAAGCAGAGACAGTTGCAGGCTTACCTTTTGCAAGCCCAACAGTTTTAGGATTACTGTTAACCCCCTCATCACTAGCAGCAGCTGCATTTGATATGGTATTTGAGTTGTTTTCAACTGGTTCTTCCCCATTTTCCTCAGATTCAACATCCACCATGATGTCTACTGAATCAGGTATGTCAATGTCATTCATCTGCATAAATAAAACATCATTTCAGAATTAGCATTTAAATCTAAACAACAATTGAAGAAAGGCAACCAACAAAACTCATAAAAATTACTCCATTAAGCCTAATCTACTGCATATTTCTCCACTTGTCCACCATATACAAAAGAACATCTTATGGATGGTGGTCCATTACAATGGGGATAGTGATTTTTTCTGAAAAGCTAAGAACAGAAATGCTAAAACATAATCCCCCATCTTTGGTGTCTTTTCATCATACATGCATATCAACCAAAAAGACCAAGTTGGATGTTGGACCAAATTATGAAATTATCATAGCTAGCAGTAATCTATAGCTGTTGCAGCACATGGCCCTTGATTTGTCCACATCTACTAATTGAAACCATGAGGTCATGGCTTTGGGCCACAAAATTTTCAAAAATTCTCAAGCACCCAAAGCCAAATCATGTTTCAATTGAGGGGCGCATCACAATCTCAAGTACAAACAAGATAAGAGAAATGGCTAAGCCCTAAGAAGTAAGAACCTTCACTCCAAAATTTGTTTTCACGTATTACCTTTTTTTGCATTCATAAGTCTTAAGTAATATAGAACATATCTCTTTCATGGCTGTTTCAAAATGTATAATTGAAAATAACAAAGATGGTGCTATATGTACATACACGTACCTATATGTCTCACTAAAATTATCATTTCGTCGATATGTTTCATGATACATACTATATATATATATACTTTTAACAAATGTACATATATATAAGATATTCAAAAAATAAATTGATATTATATACTTTATTATAAAGTCTAAGTTATCTGAGCTAAATTGGGTTAGAGATTAAAGAAAATTACCTTTAATTGAAGAAAATTAAACCTAGGGTTTCTGAAATCGAAAATTGGGGATTTTCGATTCAATCGAGCAATTCACCAAAAACAAGAACAAATCAGTCTTCAAATGATCTAAACAAAGCGTCTTTGGGATTGAAACAGAATATTTACGGTGAAAAATCAAAGGAAGAAACAAAACCTAATTTGGGATTTCGTTCGAACCCTAAAAACAAAAATTTGGAATCAAATGGTATGAAAAGGCTAGAGTTTTGATCGCAATGAGGAAAGCAGTTGATGAAAACCCATTTCCGATCGAAAAAACTAGCCAAACATGGATTCAATCGAAGTTTTTCTGGAGAAAATGAAAGAACAGAGTTTCGAAGAGAGAGAAGCTCTGATGAGAGAGAGAGAGATTTTAAAATCTGAGGATTTTTTTTTTGCTATTTATATTAAAGTAATTATAAATATAATACTATTTATTATATAATATATTATATATATATATAAATGATTTATGTTTTCTGATATATTTATAAATTATAATATATATATAAATATTTATAATATATAATATATATAAAAAATATTTATATAATATATAAAAATCCTAATCGGTCGGTTGTCGGTCGGTTTTCAAAGGAAAAAAATCTCCCGACAACCGACCGTTTAGCTCCTCCTCATTTCGGTTTAGGCCGACTAAACCGACTTGACCCGATTAACCGACCCATTAAGGCCGGAAAAATATCGGGTTCGGTCGGTTGGGTCGGTTTAAACCGACTCATGGACAGTCCTACAAATAATATAATTGAATAAGCCATATAAGATTATACTTGACATATTAATGGCTATACTAATTTATTTGAACCTATTAATACTGACCGATGTGGTTAGATTCGTCGAATTTCTAATATAAGGGTAAATTTGTAATAATAATCAATTTAATTTTCACTTTATTTTATGTAAAGTAATTAATGAAGATTAATTTGTAATTTACTATTAGAACTTTGCTACACGCCCCTCCATTTTGCTCCACACAATGTTCCCTCCTGACGTGTCCATCACACGTTAGGCCACATTTCATCATTTTATTGGTCCCAATACATCTTTTACAAATTTTAATTTTTCTAACCCATAAAATAAAATTTAATTTTAATTTGGGCTAAACTTAGTGAATTAGTTATATATATTTTATTTCTAAAACCCTATAACAATATTATTAATTATGGAATTTACCCTTAAAATAAAAAAATTAATTTGAGCCTAAACTTAGTGAAATTAGTTTTTTATTTTATTTCTAAAACCCTATAACAATAAATTATTAATTTTGAAATTTACCCTTAATATAAAAATAAAATTTTAATTTGGGCTAAACTTAGTGAAATTAGTTTTATATTTTATTTCTAAAACTCTATAATAATAAATAATAAAAAAAGAGATGACACGTCAGGAGAGAGACTAGGGGGGAGACTTTGGAGGGCAAGAAGAATTATTATGACTATTAATATCACTTATTATATCATGTAAATAATAATTATCATGATTTTATGTTGCCTATATTTATTATGGAAACTAATTAGTTAAAAAATTACTAATTTATGATATAAATTAATTATAATTAATTTGATTTTGTCTGATTTTAATTTGATTAATTATTAATTTATCAATCAATTAATTGAAATTGACATAGTAAATTTATTTGATTTGATTGATGTAAACTAATTAGATTTGATTTAATTTTGATATTGATTATTGATTTGATAACTAATTTGATTACCTATAATTTATTATATTACTTCATTAATTAATTTTGACTCAATTTAGGTAAATTAATAAAGTTTTTAATAACCTTATTAAACATTTTTATACTAATTATATCTTAAACTTTTTAGTTTTAAACTTATAAACATTTACGAATTTAATTAATCATAGTTAATGTGAAAATTTCATTGATTTTTATTGATTCAGTTTGAAAAGGTAACATGTTACCTGAACTTTTGTGATTTCTACATAAATTTTGTAATCTCACATTCTTAGAAAATTTAGAAACATTAAATTCTTAGATATTTCAGGTTTCGTTAATATTGAAGATTACCAACTTTATTGAATTATTTAACAAAAAAGGTAATATATTACTTTCATGAGGAAAAAAGTACCCTAAACAAATTTAACAATCTCACATCTTTAGAAATTTTACTAACCATGTATTCTTAAAAATTTCAGTAACCTTTTTATTAATATTGAAAGTTACCAAAATTCGTGTGATCTGATTTAACAAAAAAGAAAAAGTAACATGTTACTAAAGTTTCTTATGATTTTACATAAATTTAGTAATTTTTCATCTTTCCAAATTTCAGTAGCATTGTATTCTTAAAAATTTTTAGTAACATTTTATCAATATTAAATATTACCAAATTTATAACATTACTTTTACTTTTAGTCTTTTACCAAATTTCAAAAAATTATTTTGTTTACCAAATTCTTTATGGTAAATTAAATCAAAATTTAAATAGGAAGTTTCTAATTAATTTAGTTTTTTTTGGCCGAATATTGCCACTAAGAGTTAGAGTAATTTAAGATATATTAATATGAATTGTAATTAGATGATAATGGGAGAGTAATGATCATAACAATCCGTCAATCAATATTTAATGCTTATAAATTTTTAATTTTCCATTAAATTCAATCAACATTCATTAATTTAATATTTTAAAATAAAATTAATATTTCATGAAAACGCTAGATAGCAAATATGTTAGGTGAATTACCATTTAGTAATACCATGGTTTAGATACAATTAAAACTATCAAAACATGGTAACATAGTTCATGAAAACGCTAGATAGCAAATATGTTAGGTGAATTACCATTTAGTAATACCATGGTTTAGATACAATTAAAACTATCAAAACATGGTAACATAGGAGGTATAACAGAACTAACATATTCTATAAGGTAACTTGATGAATATTTTGAACATTAACTTTCATCAGAATCAATTTGATAATATTAATTAATTAAAGTTGATGCATGGTATAAAATAAAATTTGAAATCAAATCTTTATATATACTGTGTGCCTTACTATTTTGGAAATAAAAGATTTGAGTTCCAAATCTAATACTGTGTGCCTTAATTTATGACTTTTACATATGTACCTTAAAAATGAGAAAGAAATGAACAAAAAGATTAGTGGTTTACATATGTACTTATAAGCAACTGACATTTCATAAATTAAATAAAATATTAAAAAAAGTTAAACATAAGAAAGAAAGATAGGTTTAATATCAATGAGAACTTTTTTTTTAAAAAAAAATAATAAATAATGGGATGCATATTATGCTCCGCCACCCCACCACCATCTCCTCCGTTGATAGTCATATGAAGATTGTCTAGTTAGGCGAATCTAGTACATCTCTTCCTAATCTAAAAAATTATTATATGTTGAATAATGATTCAAATTGATAACAGCCTCATGGATATACTATCACAAGATTGAAGCCTTTTCTTTCCCAACCGATTGATTCAAACAATTTTGATGGAGTAAAATAAATAACAAATGTTAAAAACAAAGTACAACAAATAATAAAAGTATGTAGCATATACTCATGAATCAAGAAAAAGAAAGAAAATGGTAGAACAATAAAATGAATATACAATGAAAAGAAATAATCAAAAGGGGAGCAAAATATTGACAGCGTCATCAAGATTTCTATACTATGTAAAGTTGAAAGAAAAAAGAAAAATAGATAAAAGTTGAAAACTGCAAAAGGAATGATTCATATAATTTATAATTGATATGATTGGTAAAATTGGTAAGAATTATAAATATTCAAAATTATAAATATTCAAAATTCATAATAATCATTGATTTGATTGGAAAATATAAATTACTAATTACTTGATTGATGGTGTTAATTATAATTTAAACATTCAAAGATAAAGATGTGTAGTAATTTACTATGAAACTACAATTTGGCAATTAATTTTAGATCTAAAATGAGATGAGCAATTAGGTGTAACACAATAATTAGGGAGATAATTTTGGATCTAAATTGGAATCTTACATAACCTTTAATTTTCATAATTAGATGAATTAATTTAATTATTTAATTTGAATAAAATAGTAAATAAATAAATAAATGACACATAACATTCATGACCATGTGACACTTGTCAGAAGTAGAGGGTTTCAATATTTATTAACTTTCCTTTTCTCCAACTTCCATTATTTTAATATTTATTAACTTTCCTTTTCTGATTTATACTATATATATATTATGGTTTATGGAAATAAAATACAACAAATTAAAGAAGAAACAAAGAGTTGGTATAAACTTCTGTATAGAGTAATCTTAATACATACAAATATCAGAAGAATGACCAAAAACTGAATTGAACTAACAAAAATTGCCGTGATGCCAAAAAAAAAGAAGAACTAACAAAAATTGCCTTGTTATTGTCTATTCATTATTTAATCATAAGGTCCAAGGAGGCATTCAAGAAAATGGGTTTCGTTGGGATTGAATGTTGTGCGAAGAAACTCCTCCAAATCAACATCAAGAAAAGCAAAATCATCAACAAGAGAATTAGGGTGTAAAATTAGGGTTTCGTCGGGATCGGTCAACACTGTCTGTAGAAATTCCTCGAAATCAACATCAAGAGAAGCAAAATTATCATCAAGAGAAGCACCACTTCCACTTGCATCTTCAACACGAGGTTTCTTTGGATTTGTGCCTTGTTCATGATCATCATCGCAAAAATTACCTTTTTGCTTGTGGGTGTCGCAAGCAACAAGAGCGCTGTTGTTGATGATGATGTTGTTGGGTGCTAATTTTCCAGAAGAAGGAGGAGAGTGTTTATATCCAACTTTGTATATGGCCGCAAAATTCAAACCCTCATCGGGTAAAGTATACTTGTGCATAAACCACATATGATTCTTGTCTCCATCCAAACCCAAACCCTCCTTTGGAATATATAAGTAATACCTGTCGTGCCCTAACAATTTTCCCTCGGAATCTTTTATATTATTTAAGTTTTTACCCTTCCAAGACCCACACCTTGCAGTTCGTTCTGTGTTTTCCTTCTTATTCTGCGTAAAGGTAGAGATATTACTCTCCTTATTTTCATTCTTCAATTTCTTCAAAGGGGTGTAAATCCAGAAGCAGTCTGCGACTTTCTTATCAAACAGGTTCCATGGCTCTGAAGTATAAAGATCACAATAGGTGATCAAATTCGGTGACGGCAGACTTCCTGTATCGATGGCGGGTCGGACATAGTATTTCAGGATTTCTTGCTCCGTGGGTTTAAAACGAAACTCGGGAGGAAGACTACTCATACCATCAACGGAATAACAAATTATGTTTGAAGAACCAGAAAACAACAGAACACACAACTTTCCTTTTTTTGTTTGTTTTGGTTTGGAAGATGATCTGATCAGGAAACAAAATAGAACTTTTCTTTTTGGAAGATGAAAGAACAAAGAAACAGAGCTTTTGTTTTGCAAAATTAGGAAAGAAATAGAGCTTAGGGTTTCTGAGAACTGAGAATTAACTTTCCGTTTGTGTTGTTGAAGGGGTTTTTATAATGTCTGTCTCCATAGTACTAGTCATTGGGATTAGGCGCCTAGAACTAGCTATTGGGATTGGGCGCTAAGAAAACGATATACGGCTTTTTTTTCCCTCCCTAATTAATCCTAGCTTAATTTGAATTTTGAATTCTAGTTTGCAGCCCATAAAAACATTCCATCTGTTTTTGTTTTTTAAACCACTATTAAAAATTGACGGGAACAAAAATGTTTGCAACAATCATATATCATATATATATATATATTGATAACAATGTACACTTTGAAAATGAAAACTCTTTAAATGTTGAAGCCTCCAAATCTCGACACGTGTCTCTAAATAATTATAATATTCATTATTGATTAGAAAAAAAGCCTTTGATATATTTTAAGAAAAAACAATAATTTCTCATACAAATTTTTAATATTTTAATTGAAAGTAAATAATTCTAACTATTGACTATAGATTAATAAAGCCTTTAATTTAGAGAAACAACCGTGTAAATTTATTAGGCTTTGGTATATTAAATCAAAACAAACCTTTGGTAATTTCTTAAATTTCTTAAATCACTCTAATTATTTGTGTCAATAATAATCACTATTTAATATTTATGACATGAATCAAGAAACACAATTTTTTTTTTATGAACAAGAACACAATTATATATGGTATCTTCCTCTTCTTTTTTTTTACCCCTATATATAATAAAATTTCATTCTAATATATAATTATATTCTATAAATCACTCTCAATTTTCATTGAAATCATTAATTCCATGATTTCATAAATCAATAATTAATGCTATTAATTACATAAAAAATTTTCAAAGCATATATCACTCTATATAAACACCCATTTGTACCAATTTCTTAACGTGATATGTCTTTCTTTTTGTCCCTCTTTTTTCTAAATTGTATCTTTTCTCTTAGATTATTATTGTTATGTTATTTTCTTTCATGGATGTTTTTCTTTTAAGCCAATTATGTAGTAACCGTTTCTTATTCTTATCTTTTTAGCGTTATTCTTTTTTTTTTGTGAAATTTTTTTATATATATTTTTTAGCGTTTTTCCTATATTTATGGTTTTTTTTAATTACATGCAAGTTTTTGGTCTGTCATTTTGGGCATTACAAGAAGGTTACAATACAAGAAAATGATACAACAACATTAATACAAGGGGTTGCTAAGCACAAACTTGGTGAAAAGTCTGTAGGAAGAGATCAATGAGAGCAGTGCATGCATAGCAACCACTACGATGAATGTGATGATTACTGATGTAATCCGGCGAATGTGCCGCAAGCTGCACTCCATGTGATTGCCGCATCTCCTTTGTTTGCCAGGTGGAGTACCTACGTTGAGACGGCACCCGCGGCCAGGATTACGTATGTTAAAATCTGATCCAGGATTACCTATATATATGTTTGATATATACCATATTGGTTAAATTTATTTTCTTAAGCAAATATTATTGTTCTTTTTATCGAATGCAAAGACATCTTTTCTATTATAAAAAATCAGTCTAACGAAAGTCAATGGTTTAGGAAAATGATATTATATATGATGCCAGTACAAGTTAATTAATATTTATAATTTTGTAATATATGAAGTTTTTATTGTTATATACTTATATTTACTTATGATTCTAAATGCACATATATTATATAAACATTAAATATACTTTTACTTATTAGTATTTTTAAATAGTATTATGTCTATTGATTGTTAGAACCCATTATGCACACAAATACACAATTCACTTATATATGGTTGCCTTTTTTTTGCTACTATATATATTTATGGCTCTCTTATTTGTATAACTATAACTATGTGCATAATCATAATTAAAACCATTATGCAATTTTGTATGTGGGGCGTTGCTAAAAATGGAGAACCCCTTATTTTTAAGGGTGTTCAGGTATGATTTCATAATTTTTCATAATCATAATCATGATTTTATGATTAGGCATAATCATAATTTTTTTGCTACAAGGCATAATCATAATTATTCATTGCTTTTATGTTCTTTTATATTTAACTTTTATTTGATTTTGAATTCTAAATCAATTAAGTTTGATGAATTTTTCTCTCTTATTAATGACTTGATTTTCTTCGAGATATTATTAATGACTAGATTTGATTTGAATATTTTCAAATCAAATCAATTAAAATACTTTCTTTTTATTCACCCTCTTGCTTCTCTTCTTTGATTGAGTAATTTTTTGTTCTTTGTTACGATTAGTTCTATAATTTTTTTTTATTTTCCATTCTTTCACCAAAATCCAATATAGAAATTATACGTTTATATGTACTAATTAATCAAAAACAGTATGCTAGAAAAAGAAATAATGTGAAGAGAGGGAAATAGGTATGACGATTTCAAGTGATCTTTAGTTTTCTTTGACTTAATTAACAAAAATCAGTTAGCATTATATGTTGGGTATTGGCAATTTTAAAGTTAAGTAAATTAATTAATGAGTATTTGAATTTATGTACCCTATAATTATTATTTTTTTTGGGTACATTTAATGCCGACAAGGTCAGCTAGAGTCTCCGAATGGCAATACCATTAGCATCATGCTCAATCAAGGGTAACAGTCCTGCAGGTGGTTTCATCAACACCAAAGAGCCCTGGGGAATATCCTGCCCAAAATTTGCCAAGAAATCAGCACAGCGATTCCCGTCTCTATACACATGAGTAATCTCTCTAACCCAATCACCTTTTACCAGAGCTGAAGCTTCCTGGACCAGAATAGAATTTAAGTGAGTTGGTGGAATCCCTTGGATTAAGAAATTAACCACCACACCAGCATCCAACTGCACAACAATATTGGATAAGTTAAGCGATTTGGCTAACCGCAGCCCCTCCTGTAATCCCCAAAGTTCCGCAGAAAGACTATCCGTAATACCAACTTTCATAGCAAACCCACTAATCCAGACACCATTTGAATCACGAATCAAACCGCCTGCGGAAGCAAGACCTGTCTCATGCTTAACAGCACCATCAGTATTGAGAACATACCATGGAGGTTTTTGCCATTTGACCCAAGTAACTTGCTTCGGAACCTGATTTGTGAGCTTAACATAAGCCTTCTCGATACCACTTCCCATGTGACTAGCACGCAACCACACCCTTCCAGCAGGTTCACTACCATTTTGAAATACCAAGGCATTCCGTCGTTTCCAAACACACCACAAAGTGGCAACGAAATTATTATTATGTACTTAATTACTTGATAAAAAAGCATGAGCGAAATGTAATTAGGCCAAAGAAAATTCCAACTTTTTCGTCCATAGCTGTTTTGGTTTTTTAATTTTCAAGGAAAGTTACGTATTACATAAATATATGTATGTGGTATATATAAAGCCATTTACGATAAAAAAATAAGTTAAGGTGGTAATTGAGCAAATTATACAAGCAACCGAACGTATTGATTTTGATGGGAAAAGGCATGTTAACAATTAGTTCGATATGACATAATTTTAGTAGTTGTTTCCATAATTAATTAATAAAGTCTCTAATTTTTGTAAAATTCTCTATTACTCAATAATTTTCATATTTTCATTTTTTATTTTCTTACATATTTAAATTTCAAGTATGAGAAAGTAAATAAGAAAAAAATGTAACATGTACAATGTTTTTACGTGTTTTTTTTTTTGCCAAAGTTTTTACGTGTGTTTTAGTATACACATTCATTGCATTGTTAAAATTCTATAAATTAATGCCACTACACTTTCATTCCATACAAAAAAAAAATACAATTTTTGAATCTTTGATTGTTTCAAGTTCTTAAATTACCAAATAAATTAATTAATATTATTTCAAGGATAATTGAAAATTAAATTAATTAAACTGTATACTATTCCTTTGACATATTCTTTTTTTCTTCTCCTATTTTTGGTCTCAAGAGCTTTTATTCAAGTTTGTTGTCCAGTTCAAAAAGAGGAACCCTAATTAAAGTTTATGGATCATGGATAGAATTTACCTCACCATTTTTATCCCATTTACATGGCATATTTTAATGGTAAAGTCAAACCATGCAATGTAATTAACAATTAATGAAGAGTTAATTTATCAAACTAATGAATTAAATTGAAAGGATAGGAACGATAATGGGAGAAATTAGTATGGCAAATAACAATTTTAATTTTCAATTATTAATACTTCAAATTAATACTTATGGTCAATCTATTTTCTTTATTAAGTTTTAAAAGTAAGGAGTGGTAATGAAAAGTTGCATAAATTTCTAAGAATGAGAGGTTACTAAATTTATATGAAGTCCTAAGAAATTGTGGTGACATTTTTTTTAATTAAACGAAAATTATACCATCCATTGTCAACGGAGTTTAGCAGACTGTATATATATGCGGAATTAAAGGGTTCACATGCTTTGCATTAGGGTGTATTTTTTAATATTAAATACATAATTAATTGAAAAATTATACAATCCACTGTCAGTAGAGTTTAGCAGGCTACACATGCGGGTTTATAGGGTTGATATGTTCCACTAGGGAATAGTTTTGAATATTAAATACATAATTAATTATGAAGTGGAGTATGTGTCAATTTTTAATAAGATCATAATTATCCTAATTAATTAATAAATAAAGCATGTGTCAGTTTTTTAACCTACTTATACAGTCTAAAATCTTCACATGAAAGATTACCGTTGAAAAATTGAAGGCAACATGAAAATATGCCATGCATATATTTCACAAAAGATAAAAGATGTAGTTAAGAATTGTTTGGTTTAAGCTAATATGATATTATTGTTGTGAATAATATTACCATGATTGGTTAACAAAAATGCCTATTTGGTTCCCTTAAAAGGATAAGGGAATATGTGACTCTTTTAAAAAGTTTAATAACATTATTAAAAAGTTTGAGAAGTTTTCTAGAAAATTAAGTAGTTACTTAAAAATTTTATAAGTTTATTACAAAGTTTACAATATTCAAAAAGACTATTATATCATCCATTGTTAGTGGAGTTTAGCAGACTGCATATGTGGGGTTAAAGGGTTGACATGTGTTTTTAAGGTATATTTTTAATATTAAAAACGATATTAATTCAGAAATATAATATATGTCAGTTTTTTAGTTCGTTTGTAGCCTAAAAACATTCTAGCAGATTAATTCTTTACACACCCCTGTTATTCATGGTAATTAACCAGACTTTTGATTGGAAATATGTGAGGCTAGGCTATAATTAATTGTATGAGAACCTTTCCTTTTTTTCCCCTCATAATTTGTTATAATTTGAAGTTTATCATATTTGAATTTTCCCAATAACTCGATCAAAATGAGGTGTTTTCTCTATTGATGTGTTAGAATATTTACATGCCACTACAATTTAACCATGTATAATTTTTTAATATCTTTTTTTTCATTATTATTATTTACTTATGATTCAATGCACACACACATATATATATATATATATATATATGTATGTATAATTTAGTATAATTTTCAATTTTAATTAATTATCATTATCAATCAAGTAATCATTGTGAAGGCTAAACTAACTTTACCTAACTTAGAATTTTATTAGAGATTTAATATTGTGAAGTGGAGGATTGAATTGAAAGAAATTTGGAAGTTAGGGACTTGATTGAAGGAAATGAAAATTTTGAGGCCCAAAATGCAATTTGCCCATAATTATAAAAGGAGCCCATTTATTTCTTTCCTCTCTTTCTTCTCCGTCAAAACCATAACCTGCTCTCTCTCGCTCTAACCGAATTCACATCTCTCTCAAAAAACCTCTCCCTTAAATCTTTACTTAATTCATCATGCAATTGAAGCATAACTTTCCTCTTACAAAGTTGTTCTTGGGCATGGGTTCAATGGTAGATTTCTTGGCCATAAAAGAAGGAAATTGGAGACTTAAAGATAAGGAGAAGTTAAGTTTTCTTGAGAATTTTATATTTATGAGTTGTATTGAAGAAGATTTTAACTTAGTTTGTGTTTTTGGCCATGTAGCAAAAAAAAAATAGTATTTGGCTAAAAAAAAGCTAAATAGTAGAATTTTCTAATTACTTACATTGCCTGACATAAGATTTAACTCAATTTTAAAAACCATATATGAAATTTAAACCTTTTTCTTTTTTGGGCCAGAAAAGGAGAGAAATATGAGATCTTTAGACCTCATGTAACATGCATACTAATCGATTATCATTGAATTTGGTTTGTAATGATCGATTATAAGTAAGATTTAAAACTAGGATATTAAAAAAACCCCAATAAAAGAATACATTTAAGAGGGAAAAAATCAATGAGAAATCACAATAAATTTCACAAATGCACCTGAAGATGAGAAATCACAATAATTGCTTTGATTTTTATATAGGCTTTTGTAAATTGCTTACTATAACTCAAGTATACCTATTTTTGGCTGAAAAAAAAGTATTCCTATTCATTGAGGTTAAACCAAATTTAGATTTTTTTTTTGTTAAGAATATAGTCATAGGCCCATATATTGGCATTTTTTTCTGCTTTTGTTGAAGTTTCCTTGGAATGCAATGCAAGGTACACAAAGTTTCCAGTTAAATTGCTCAAAGTTGCTAAGAGTATTGGCTATAAAAACACTAACAAATACAGAGCTTTTTTTCATGAGCTGCAAAAAGGCTTTTTCTATAGACTGCAAGAAAAAAAAAGTTGCATCTGAAAATCTTGTAACTCTGAGTAACTTACATGATGAATTATCTAATTTTATGGAGATACAACAACAAAAAAAAAGAAACAAAGAGTTGGTATAAACTTTTCTAGAGAGTAATCTTAATAAAAATCTCAGAAGAATGACTAAAAACTCAATTGAGCTAACAAAAAATTGTAGATGGCTGGTTTGTTCAGCACAAAGAATTCAAGCGTACTTTACTGGGGATGTGATGTCTTTCTCTTTTCTTCCTGCAAGGATCATGGAGATCTGGAGGCCTCTGCTAAATGCCTGGTTGAAGAGCAGGCGCGTTTGGAACTCTGATACAAATGGGAACCATGACAAGATAGCTGTAGGCATGAACAATATCAGACCCATTATGTACTCGTACGCCCTTGCTAGTTCCTTTATCGACTCCCAGAATCCTAAACCTTTCAACATTGACCGGAGTGTTTGTCCAATCTATAACATAGCAGAACAGAGAAATAGAAAACATGGGCTTAATAAGAATACTGCAATTAATCAGTTAACATATGCCATATATAAAGGAGAGTTTAAGTTTCAAAAGTGTAAGAAAAACAAATTAGTCTTATTAAACATTAATCTCTTTGAGAAATGATGACAATCTTCAAAAATAAATAAATTCATGCTTTAGATTTACAAACAGGGTTTAAATGAAATGATGACAATCTTCACTGTATCACAATGGTTTAAAGAAATTTACAAACTGGATGTTTTGAGAATCCAAGTCTGGCTTGAAAGTATAAGTTATAGGTCGTACTCAAGATGAAAAACTTATGAACTTGGGAATCATTGAGAAAAGTTGCAAAAAGGTTTGATGGACTAGAGGTAGAAAACTTATTCCAGCTATAATATTTACAACAATTAATCAAACAGAAAGCTAGGGTTGTAATTGAGGCATTAGATATTTAGATTTCTCCATGAGAGATTCTTGAAGCTTTATAATAATGACAAGAATGCAATATGTAAATTGTACAGCTACTAACATCAGTCTTATATATATATATATATATATATATAAAGATGAATTGCAATTTCTGAAATTTAGACTTACGAGAAGAATTGCCCATCCAGTGGGCAAGAAGGCAAGGATGGCAGCAAATACATCTGATACTGTGAGGCCCCATACTACAAACAGAACAGTCATGACTGACATAAACCCAAGGAACAGAAGTGCCTTGAGAATCCTGAACATGAGCTGAAAGTCTGTACGAAATTTTCGCCTACCCATTGATACCATCTGACAGCACGCAAGCAGGAAGAGAAAAAAATAAAATTTACTATGCTGCTTAGAAAATCATTAAACAAACATGATGCATGAGTGGGTGGGGGAGCATATTGCCAGTTCTTTAAACATGAAGTTACTCTAAGCATGCTCCCATTTGAGTTTGAAGAATTTGTGCAAAGCTTCATTTTTGCATACCTTTAACACCACTAGTGCTGTTAACATAACTACCCATGAAAGCCCATAAACCTACAAGGAGATTAAGTTACACAGAAGGAGGATAAATATATGAACTAGAAATATAAAGAATAAAAAATCCATAAAGATAAACAACCATTCATAGGAAACAGTAAACCGCATATAAATGAAGTCTGAAAATTATACCAGTATGCTCTTGCTGTTATGAGATATTTTAAGGTGGTAGACAATCCCATATTGGTAAATAAAGAAGCGAAATGCTAGGATGATCTCAAGCACCCTTCCCCTAATATTAGTGTATTTGAGGTGTTCTTGTTCTTCTTCCCACCATGATTCCCAACTTTTATCAGGGTGGATACCAATACCGCCACGATTTCCCATCCACCTCTTCCAATCTGTCCAGTCATCCACAGTTTTTTGCCAGTCAAAACCAGATGGATTAAACACAAAAGGGGCAAACAACCAGGATGCAACCAGGAACCACATGGAGAATGTGATGAACCAATACAGACTTGAATTACGATATGATTCCCCATAAACTTCATACAGGACCAATAGTATGAGCAGCTCCAGCCCTTTTACAAAATGACTTCTGGAGTAGAGCCTGTAGTTTACTGCAAACTTTGCATGAAAAACAACAAAACCGCGGCCAGTAGCTCGGTATTTAGAACCCCCATGCAAGATAGTTCTTCCAAAATAATGTGCTTTTGTACCGAGCTGGAAAGTAAAGAACACAGAGGCCAGCTGTAGCTGCATTATAATAAAGTCACCCAGAGCAGTACGAAACCCTTTTTCCAGGCCAATTTCCATAACCATGGGCAGCACCAGTAACAATCCCAGCTGGAAGACAGACTGTGTAGCCAAAGCTTCTTCAAGGGCCTTGCTTTGATGTAAGGTTGCATTTTCAAGAATCTCTCCTTCCAATCCACTCATCACCATATATAAACGTCCATATAAGAATACATATACTGTAAGGACTGTAACCTGAAATAATAACCAAATCAAGCTACCCCAAATTATTATTATTTAAAAAAAAAAATCATACTCTTAACCTGATTAGACTATATGAAACGCTCACGAAAGTAATTTAGTCACCCAAAGTTAGGACCAGTTCACTAACATGTCATCTGTGACAAAAATATACCATATGGCAGAAGCTTTTCTAAGAACAAAATATCCAAAACAAATTACTCAAGTTAACATACCATGCTACTGAAATAGAAGCCCACAGTTGTGAAGTAGAATGATAACATTCTGTAGAAATCAAACCGACGTCCAAGCCGATAAACATCCCGGCTAAGGGTCTGCTCTCCATTTCCATTGGCAACCTTTGCCTCAAAAGCAGATATCTGATTCATCCCAACATCACGCCCTTTGCCAACTTGGATGTATTCGTGATGAGTTACATAACCCCCACGCAAAGTAGAATTGAACCCTGAACAAGATAACACGGTTATCATGCAGAACATAGCATCTGCCAAGAGTATTTGGCTGAGTGAAGATTACCAGCAAATATATCCTCGCTTAAGTTAATAATTTTTGAAGCCTTGCTTATGCCACCTCTCGTTATATGGAAGATTCTGTCAAATATATCAGGATGACCATAATGGAATCTTACCCTGGAATGATAAGACAAAACAGTAAAGAGAAACTCAGATGAGCATACACAAAAAATATCGCTCAACCAAAACCATGCAAGGCCATAAATCTTGGACTTAACACAATAATGGCTATGATTTATATATGTACTTAACTGAGATCAAGTACAAAAGAAAGAACTCAATAAGAAGAAACAGGGAATACAGAAAACCAACATTGCAGGCTACTCAACAAAAAATTACTCAGAAAATTGGTGAGAAATTTTTACCCAATGAATATATTGCAAAACCCACAGATAAACTTCCAACTGTATTCATATCTACCTTTCCTTTTACAAACTTCATTTTCCTAAAAAAAAAAATTTATTGGTACTCCTAATTTCTATAGAGGCACTAATATGAAAGGGAACAAGAACAATAAAAAAAAAGAATAAAAAGAAGAGAGCACCAATAATATATATCACTAAAAGATGTCCACATGTTAGATATAAAATGATCTATCCATTGCCTTTAAACATACTTGTGACTTGTGAGTATGCATTGAAAGGGTATAGTTTGTATCGACCACACCTGGTACAACTTTCCATTTAGGTTTGCCTTGAGCCTAAGTTAAGGCCCTGACGAATGTAACAATTATATAACATTTAATGGAAGGATATTTATTAAGCTTCACTAAATTTAACAGCCATATTATATTTATGAAAGGCCATATTTTGTTTAGAAGACTTATTTACTAATGGAAAGCCATAAGATGATGCCCACATTAAGCTACATTTCTAACCAATACTATACTTGAACAATCTGTGTATGGCATCAACATTCCTATCAAGCTCTTGCAACTCAAAAAAGAATTTGGTCGTCACATTTTGAATTTGTTAACAACTAAGAAGGATAATCAGGTTGGTAAACTGTCCTGCAGCATTTGTTTGTCATGGCTACAACCTACAAGTATCAAGACTTATCATGAAGTAAGCTATATACCAATGCAAGTTGACAATGTATGTTGAAAAACCTTGAAAAGAGGAGGAAAAAATGAATTCCAATGATCTAGCAGCAATGGGAGAACAAATTTCCCACTAATTCCTTATTAAGCTCTTTTGATTCCAAAATATCAGTATGTCCCTCATACATTGTAATACAGTAATGTCAAAAACTAGGCATATCTTGGTGATGTAGTCAGTTAGAGGGCATATCTGAGCTTCATAACCTTGTGAACTATATTCATTTTTAGTTCATTTATTTATCTAGAAGTAGATGTCTTGTTTGAAATCCTTGATTCGAGAAGATTATTGAATAGTCCATGATCTATAGACGCCTACTTTCCATATACTAGGAGACTTTTCCAGAGAGTATTGCTCATTTTCTGTTTCCTTTTCTCTTAATCTCTTATGTTCTTTGCACCTAATTATTCTTACTGTTAATCTTCGAAAATGATATAAACCCAAATTCTTTGACAACTCTTAATAATGTTAAATGGACTCTTCACTTAACCTTAATGTACCCCATATCCAACTTCTTGGATACTTCACTACTCGTACTGGTATGAAACTTGCATCCTCAAAATTAATCATAAAACAGCAGAAAATTAGATGACCTGTTCCACAAGTTCAGCCAACTCTTTTCCATCGAAGTCAATCAACTCAAACTTCTATTTATTTATTAGAAAATTTGAAGGATTTAAGACAATTTTGGATTGTGATTGGTTAGTTGTAGTGCAATTATTGTAGGTGATATACTCCCCCGATATAGATGTCATTCTTTTTAGGTACTTGAGAGTTGCCAGAGTTTGAACCCTGGTCACTGGAACTAAGAGTCCAGTAGTCTTCTACTAGACCATGCAGTTGATGGAAATATGGATGTCATTGAGTTACATGTAATATCACATAAAATTCAAGGATTCATGACAGAAAGTTCAGGCCTACCTCAGAGGATTAGCTAAAATCCGTTGCCCGATGGTCACAAAACTAGTCTCTTGATTGGACATGAACCAAGCTAGTGAAGAAACACTGTCAAATAAATAGCTCATATATTATATTACTACTACTATAAAACTGTCCAGGGCAACATCTTGCAACGATGCACAACAAAACCAAATTGAATTCATCGTGATATTGGTAAACTTACCTTCCAGTAAATATATGCTCCCTTAGACCTAATATTGACGGCTTTCTATCTTTATGGCGAGGTTTTATAAATTCCTTCAAAACATTTCTCATTTTGTAAGCCTCTTCAAAGTAATTATCCTGTAAACAAAGCATGGAAAAAAAATGAGTAAAATATTGTAAACAAAAAGGCTAAATTCCTCCAAATTTATTTTCCATTTTCTTGCTATCTTCTTTGAAGTAATTATATTCCACACAGAACATAGAAAAATTGAGAACCTTTGCAAGGCATCTTTGAAATAGGTAAAGTAAAAAAAGGCTACCTGATTCATGTCTATGGTCTGTAGGGCTTCTCCACGAGTAAATATAATTGCGTGGTTTTGATTTTCAGGCTTTCCTTCTCCGATTTCTGTTGGGGAACCTGGTAGCCTAATGCGGTATATTTCCTAGAAATAATCATCATTTTGCTATTTATTAAAAAAAATGAAATGAAAAGAATTTAATTGCATAAAGTTTGAAAATAAAGGGAATGATTTGACTACATCTTCACAACTGAGAGTATAGGGGGTGATTTGCACATTTTGCATAAATAAAGGGGTGGTTCGAACTAAATCCTTACCATTTTAAACTTTCATTCCATATTCATAATTAAATGGCCACTCTTTAACATCTATAGCACCCTAGTTAACAACATCCCCACCTTATGCTTGACGAATGCTACCATTAAAATAATAATTGGGAAAAAAGTACTCCTTGTTCATATGGTTTAGAAATCTACTGTATACCGTCAACTATTAGATTAGATAACATAAAGGAGAGAAAGAATGATGCATCCATCTGCATGACGGACAAATCACTTGTCCAAATATAAGCAAATCACATACTTTAACTTTCCACAGATATGGTCATTAAAAACATGGAGCTAATTGAAATTTGCATGTATAATGTCTGTTAAGACTTAATAGTAAATACTGGCTTTGCTCATTTGTAAGGCAGGAACAACATGATAGGCAGACCCGCAATAATTTGATGGATTTGGTTTACTTGGTTGTGTTCATGTAAATAATCGTATTTACATGATAGTGACATGACAATGTTTGTGTCTAATGCAAGTTCACCAGCTTTAGCCAAAAGCGATATGCATTGACTCATTAATTGATAGCGTTAATAGGTTAACTGTTTAACACAAACTCGATGGATCTAAAACATTCAAAACCTTTTTTTCCAATTATTAGTGCTTAAAATTCATGTTTCTATCGGTAAATTAAACTCAATATGTTTTTCATGTCATCTTGCACCTAAATATTGACAGGTCTCTTTTAATTAAATAGATTAGTGTCTGTGGTTTCATGTGGCTTATTAAAGGTTATGCTTGTTTTCTCGTCAAAAAAAAAGGTCATGCTTGTTTAAGTCATTCTTTTTGCAATAAACAGAACTAGAAACACCACGATTAAGACATGATAATATGAATTTTCAGTCTTTCACCCTGCAGTTTGAAAAGGTACCGTTTCTTGTAAAAATGCAAGCACTTGATTTTTTATGCACAGTTAAAAAATTCTTTATAATTTGGATGTGCTAAAATAGACACTATTTTGTCGGCTAATTTGATATTAAAGAAGTTCTGTTTCATACCTCATCCAGTTTTTCACCACCCTTGAGAAGAACAGAATAATAAACCTTCTGAGATCTTCCATTCACTGTCTCCTCTCTTTCATCAATATATGCAACACGCAGAGATGGATACCTTTGCAGTTTCCACAGATATAAAGATAAATCAAACTCTATTTATGCAGAAAACCATGAGATTTAATCACTGAGGACTAACTTACGTCAACATGAGATTTAGAATGTTAAGGTAACAACTCCGATCTCGCGGATCAGGTGATTTTTTCTGAGTTCCATAGACTTGACAGGAAACAACATAGGTAAACTTCATATCGGCCAGTGCTTGGGCATGCTCTCCATAATGCCCTTGATCCTCCTCAAAAGCCGAGAAGCCTCCAATGATTGCTAAAAGGGAACAAGTGCACACTTTGTCAAGCTAGGTTCATCACACCACCTTTTAGAGAATATATGGGAATCATACACAGGATATAATTATTTGAAATTGCAATTTAAATATCAAAACAGAAGAAACAAACCAGAATCTCCCGAAAATTCTAGAACGTATTGGAGTTCCAGAGCCTGCCTGTAGTACATCATCCCTCTCACTGGAAGAAAGACAGAGAATGACATAACTCAAGTAACAATTTATATGGTTGACAGTAGTAAGAAAACAAGTGATATATTTAATGTTTTCAGACCTGTTCTTGAGAGTGTCTGTCCTCTATAAGATACCCATTTGCGAATTTCCTCTTTCATACGAGCCTCCTCATTCTCATCTTTGTTTCCAACATTGTTCTGTTTCATACGCTCTAGAAAGTTGTTCCATTCATCTAGTTTGAATTCACAGATAACCAGTTAGTCATATATTTTTAATAAAGAAGAAGGTTAAAACAACAAGAGATCACAACTCACCAGGATATATTTTCTGAAGGTAAAATAGAATTGAGATTCCATCCTCATTTTCCTTGGTGAGTTCCTCATCTGAATAAAGAACGTCTTCTTTGTAGTATGGAGTCAAAACACTGAATCAGAGAAGCAGTACAGGTGAGCATAGAATGGCCTCAATCTACATGATACAATTAAAAGAGGCTCTATAGTGCCTGTTCATGTCTTACAAAATGCAGAAGCATATCAACTACCATGAAGATACTACAAAAGAAAAAAAAATCTTAAATGTAGTTTAAACAAGTTAAAACCTTAGTCATGACCTAATTTAAGCAACTAGGCATTGATTGTTTTGAAACTAGTTTTAAATATACTAGCATAATTAAGCTTTAAAAGGAAAATTGCCTCTTTCCCAGTTGTTTTCCGATTAGCAAACAGTAATTTGTCGGTAATTTGAGGCCTTACAATGACTGACCTAAAGGAAAGCATGTCACGAACTTTTGGGGCACTTGGCATATTCATAAATAAGGAGTTTGCAAAAAATGTGATTCGGCGCCGAGCCTCCAAATTTGGAGGCACATTTATAGCAGATTCTTTAACAGTCAAAAGCAAATAAAGCCTATTGATCTGCAGGAGAACATTTAGATAAACAGATTAGGAACAAAACAACTGTGTGGAAAAGAGTTACATGACAAATAACCAATATAAGTCATCTCAAATATACCTTTTCCCTCCACCTTTTCTGCTGTATAAGACTAATATTTATTTTCTCAAATCTCTGCTCTCTCCTGTCATGTTGATTGCTTCCACCATGAGGGTGACCTCTTTGAAGGATTCTACAAAGAAAACTTCTAGGTTAATTTTTCCATGTAAAACTAACACATCGACTCCAAAATTTTTTATCTTTTGGCACATACTCATTGCCATTGACCATAACATCCTGAGTAATAATTTCCATGATATCCTGCAGGACATTGATTATTTGAGATCTGAATGTATCAACATCTTCAATATCAGAGAGCTGCCAACATAGAGAGGGAGAGAGATTAGTATTGGAAAGCACAGTATCATGAATAAGCTTATAAATATAGTCCCATCAAAAAGTTAAGAAAATGTAAGGAAAGAATGTTACCAAGATCTTTAGAAACTTCTCCAACCTATTACTCAGCGAAGGCAGTCCACTCATCCGAAAGTCATTCAAAAATCTTTGTTGTTGTATGCTAATGTCCACTTCATAACAAATTGCTCTAACAATTCTACATGTAAAGCAAAAGGGAAGAGAAGGAATTCTTAGAAATTTGAATAGAGAAAAATGAATGGGATAAAAGTTAAATTCTAGACAAGGTCAGTCAAGGCTCCCATAATGTAAGTTAAGATCATGTGTAGCAGTACTTGAAGTTCATAATATGAATGCTTCTGCTTACATCTTATCTGCTTCATCTTCCAGAAGGAAATATATTATATCTCTGAGAGTCTCATAACATTCTATTACCGCTGAATGCATATAAGGATCATTTGCTATCTTCTTAAACAACTCGGCATCATCCTTTTTTTTAAAATCTTTTGCCATGTCTAATGCAATAGGAATCTGTCATGTGTTATAAAGCAGACATTATGTAAGACACAGCATCCTGCATTGAGCTCAATAGTAATATAAAGAATCTAAATATGTCTACCTTGCTAGCAAGCAAGAAAGGGGGCCACTGGACAACAGAGACATCACTTGATGAAGAAGGTACAAGAAGCAAATCTCTATCTCTGGATAAAAATAACTCAAAAGAAAATATTAGAATTATCTAGAATACTGCATTTTTAGCAAATTCTATTGTCAGATAATTTGGCAAGGAAATGCCAACCTATCGCATATGAGATCCTCCACCCGCATAGAATCTATGAACTTGTTCCAAACAAGAGAAAAGGCTGCAATATTTTTTCTTTCTGTTGCCTCATCCTGCCATGTTAAAGTGTTTAATTTTAGCCAAAGAATGTGAATATAAAAGTACAGGCTCCACAACTTTACAATTTACGCAATACTCCAGATAATGGCCTGCCTTTAAATCTAAAAAGAATCATTAATTGGATGTGGGTTTTTATACAATTGTGACCATCAGATAAACAGTAAAGTAGTATATCGCTCAAAACACTACCAGATGCTTTTGTCTGCTATACTGATTTGTTAACGGAACAAGACGGCGACAAAAAGCTGAAGGCACAGATTCAAATCTAGAGCGCAGCATCCCCAGCGTCCGTATCTGGCCATGCCAATCGAAAGAATTCAAAATTAAGAAAGACAACCAACTAACAGAAATACAGCAAATAGATCACCAAAATCATATACAGAATTCTCAGGGTAACTAATATTTTTCTTTGAGACATTTCCTTAAAGGTATGAGAACAAATTGGCCACTAACCTCACCCAAATGGCTGAAAGCTCCATGAATCCCACCAAAAAGAGTAGAAAATATGGCATACCATATCTGAGCATCCATAAAATAAACCTATAGGGGAAAAAATGACTAGTTCTTTAATGTGCACAAACTGTTCAATAACATTAATAAGTACTACCTCACAACAGCATAACTCTTGTCAATCCCAAAAGCATCTACATGCTAACTTACCAGGACTATTGGAGCCCAAATTGCAATGATGACTCCAACGTTATGGGTTACTACAAAAGATTCAAACATGACTTAGCACAGGCCAATAACCACATGATAAATTAAAAAGATTAATTATAAAAGGCAAGAGAATTTCAGACGTAGAAAGAGGGCAAGGGTGGTTTAAGGGCTTGCTACAGATCATACCATATGGAAAGAACTCATGCCACTGATAATTGTCCACATGCAGATCCCAGATTATCTTCGTTGGTTGAATTAGGGGTAATATCTATCAGCAGACCATGTAAAAGAAAAAATCACATATCCTTGAGACAAGAAACAAAAAGGAAAATAGCAACTACTAACCATGATACATTAATATAAATTATCAACAATTGGCCCAAATCAGAATAATCTTATATTCTTGCAATAGTTGCTTCAAAGATTCAGCACGAAGAATCTAGTCATTTAAGGCAGTCAAGGAATCCTGAATTTCTTTTTAATTGTTTTACACGTGATAACTAGAATCTTTTGAATGTTCATTCTTTTACACCTGCAGTACCCACAACTGCAAGCACATAAACGAGGTAAATCTTGTACATAACTACTGATACAGATGTGCACAACACACACCCGAATGAAACCAAAATGGAAAAGAATCACTTCCATTGATAGCAAGAAACTTTGATAGTGAAAATATCAAAGCTTCCTTTGGTCAATACTCTTTCTATTAACCTTTGTTTTCTCAAATTTCGCAATAAAGCAAAAACAGAGAAAACAATTAGAACTCGGGCATTAAAAATTAATCACATAGCTATATTATAATAACTGATCATACGGGAATGTTACAAATTTGTAATTTTTTATGATATTGACAGCTAAGAGTATATGACAAGAAATGTTATGGCCTATAATTAAAGAAATGTTGTGCCCAAGTGGAGAAAATGTTTTAGACTCACTGAAACTCTATCATAAACTGATTTATCAGTGTATAACTGTATATACATAGAAACATCAATGTGTGTCTGTCTGTGTGTAATTAAACACATATTTGCAGCAGACATGTTTGTGAAGGCATCTGAAGCTTCTATAATTGAGCTGAGATGCATCAATTATAAGCTATGTCAAGCAAGATTAATTCAAAATAAAATTATATTGCTTTAAATATAAGTGTGTTTAAAAAGAAAAAAAAAAGTATAATTATTAGGGTTCCACTTAAGACAACTCATAAAATAAAACAGTAGAATCACCTCCACATAGTAGCTGAATGCTAGCTTGCTGATTAGTAGCACAATCCAAAACAGTGTATACCTGAATAAAAAAAAATTAAAAATCCTTTTATTGGATTAAAAAAGGCATGTCAATGCCATAGCAAAAATGCATTAATTTGAATCTTTAAAGAACATCAAAGATAGTATGTAAAGAGAAAGATCTCAAAACCTTCCCCTTCACAACCACTAGTAGAATGTTTCTTCAAGAAGGGGAAAAAGAAAAACACAAAATTCTTTCTACATACTTCAGAAGTGAGAAGAAGTCCTCGTGCATTCCTCTTCCTACATACAGTTTTGGCTGCAGCATGGTATAGATTAAATAAGGAGCACAATTTGGAAAGGGTATACTGACATTAAAAGACAATAATTCAGTAAAAATTAAAAAATAAAATATATGCTTGCCTGAGCCCACCACATAATAAGAGTGATAATGCGCCAGTTTGAGCGCTCCATCGTTCTCCGCACAGGTGGAAGTAGAAAGACTATAGCAGCCAATATATTAGGTAACAAGTATATTGCAACAGCATAATTATAAAATGACTCATCCTGCCAATTATTGGTCCATCTACTGAAGAACTTCACAAGCCCTGTTGGATTCGGTACAGAGCCAGAGTAACCAATTGGCAAAACCACTGCCCAGAAAGCTGCCACAGCAAATTTCAAAAGGTACCGGAGTATTTGGGAAAATTTCAAGCTTTTCCAAGCATTGAAACTAAGAATAATGTCCAGAGTAGCTGCATGAAAGCGATGTTCAATCACAAAGTATTCTAACTGCCACTAACATAGGAAATAATTGGCTAATGAAACCTCGAATTACAGTACCAATGACTTAATTAACAATTCCTGAAGCCTAATGACCACATCAAATATACTTCATTTTGTAGATAACATATAGGATTGTTCCTGATAAACAAACATTCATATAAAGGAAGAACTCAACTAGCCAAGAAAATCTCTAGTACCTTGCAGAAAATTGAGAAAAGCAGCAGTAATGAAAATAGTCAACACACTTCTGAACACTTCTCCATCGAAAAAGCCAAGAAGAGATCCAGAATTCCATGCAACAATTAGCATAGCCTGAAAATCACATGGACTTGTGATGGCGTAAATTCTTCCAGAATAATGGTGAAAAACAAAATGTGCATACTGAAACAGTTAGGCACCTGAAAAGCCATTATAAAAAATATCCACATGCGGTCAAAACTTCTGAATAGGTGCCAAAACGTTCGGGCCTCAACAAAATTAGTTTTAGGCTTCCTCTTTCCAACGGTGGGTTGATTATGTCTCTGTAAGCAGTCAATGATTAGATCTTTGGAAAGAGAACAGCAAGGCAAAATTTGAAAACCTAAAAGGGTAACCCAAATAGACAATTATGTTCAAGGCACCATAAGCTAATAAGCAAGACAATAAATGCTATTTTACTCAGCCATAACTGTCTTTCAATATACTGAACAAATTATGCTCAGCCAGCTTGAAACACCTGACACTTGCAATATAGGTGATCTAGCCAAGATATTGTAGAAATAAATTTCTTTACTTCTAGATGCTATTCACCCCAAATATTAAGAATTCAATCCCAAAATTCTAAAATACAAACTAAATATAGAAACTTTGATAAGAGAAATGAACTAAATTTTTTAGTGCTCAAAGTTAGGGTTGCAATAGAAGCAAAATTTGAAAAGTAAAAAGATGAAAGAGAGCAGTTATTTCTGTTTCTTTTTCTTTTTTTTTCCTCTTTCCCTAAAGCTGAGTTCAAGTATTATCTCTTCCTCTTTACGTTGCATGCCCTCTTTCATATCTTTATATGTATTTGTTCTGGTCTGATTCCAATTCAGTATTTCTAATGTGACTAAACTGAATACATCATTTCAAATATAAATATGTTAGACCCACCACTGTTTGTTTCATATAATAATATTAATAATAACACTAACAATATGAGCAAAAAAGAATGTTGATGTTCAACAAAGATAGCCAAGGGGGAAAAATATAGAAAAAAAAAAAAAAAAAAAAAAAAAAAAAAAGCAAATATATGTATTTACCTCATTTGCAGGTGGCAGCTCATCTGAATGAGCAAAAAAATCTGCTTTCAAGTCCATAGGCCACTTCAACTGAAAACACTTCCCAGACCTAAAAAAAGAAGGGTCTATCTATTTATTTGACTTCATCATGAAACCACCCTTTACTATCAAAGAAACTCACCAAAAGTACTCATTTAGGTCATCATAGTTTCTCCATTTTGAGTGGCTTGCCTTCCCTCCTTTGTTTCTCTTGACTTCCTTTAGTTAAATAAAATCATTATCAGCAAGGAATCTGGAAGTACATAGAACAAAAAACGAATATGGAATTGTGACAAATAATAATTACCCTTCGAAGCACTTGGTATATGGGGGTGATAACATTCCTTAAGAAAGATTCATCATCTGGCACAGCAGATTGGTAAGTGTCCCCACTCACAGGATGCACGTTGCTAAATAGAACTCCATAAACCTCGTTTGCCATCTTATAGAATGAAGGAAGAAGATTGATTAAAGATTTTTCCAAAGATTGGCCAAAAAAAAAAACTAAGAAAGAAAGAAGAAGTGGAAAAGAAATGTTATCAAAGTATCTTCCCTTTATATCAAGCATGCAGACAATTTATCATGGTTCTATCAGTATGATAGAGTGGTTTTGTCAAATATTCAAGATGCCTGCTGTTCATTGTCAGACAATTATTGCATCACCAATAAAACACGATCGAGCACTGTTTTAACTAGGAAAAACCACTTAGGTCAACCTAACACCAATAAGCAATCAGTTGAGAGATGAAGTTTTAAGTTTAATCCAAAGCCAGTACAAAGCCAAACTTAATCAATATGGGGTAAATCCACTTAAGACTATCCTCGTGAAGGCTAACTTCAAAAAACAGGCTTAGTGCTGACAACAATATGAGATAATAAACAACGAATGGAAAATTACAATTAAAGCAACAAACAACTTGAGCTCTACTACCATGTCAAACTTCAAGGGCATCATAACTTCAACTAGTTGGCTATAAGTGCAAAGACCTAACTTGAATATGAATAGGGGTTTGAGAAAATAGCATCGGTTTGATTAGAGCATTTTTCCCTTGTCTGCCACTAGTATGCACAGTATGAATCACTTCTTGTTTTTAAATAACTAATCTGATCAGCATTTCTTTTTCTGCTTTTCCTTTGGTAGTAAAAATTATGTGTGTACCATAACAGTAAGCTCAAAATTTTCACTGGAACATGCACATCAGTGGTCATTTCCATTTTCCTCTAAGTGGTTCAGTATCAGTTCCTTGATGACCAAAATTGCTAATTAACTATGGAATTTTTACAGTTCTTCACTTTGTTCAAGCTATCACAAGATGGATTTATGTGATAACTAATTAGATAAAATGCCATGAGTAAAACCGATTATACACAAGATTAAATAGAAGATGACCTTAAACATGAAAAGCAAAAAGCAAACTGAAAAGTAGAAAGAATAATGACAATTGAGGTGTTTCTAAATTTTATCTTGCTATAGTTGTCTCTAGAATTGTAGCTGACTATTGAATCATCTTGTCCAGGTTAAAACGACAGAGATTATACCTGGTTTAGTGGGAAGTGCAGGCAATTGATAGACATTACGTATACACAATTAAGATTTAGATTTGGCTCTTCAGATAGTAGGTTACGACTTAGCAAACCACCCTTCAGCTTAGTTCCCCCCACTATATCTGAACTTTACTATTCAAGATGCATTGGCAGTCATAAATATAATAAGCCAGACAGATAACTAAAAATGAAATTAACAAAATTATAATAACTACAAAATTTGACATATTAATGATACCAACCGTATTCCAAGAAGAAGTTCAGAACAACTTAGAATGAGCGACAATAAGACTAAAATGATTTCTCATGATGATAAGTTAATAACAATCAATGGAAAAATCATTACGTTCAGTTTAGGTGACTTAGTATTAGAGGGAAAATGTTATAAGTTTAAATGAAAAACTAGCACAATCCTTTAAATAGATAAATTTCAACCATGGAGAATGCTTTATTAAATTGTAAATATGAAACCATACATTATGAAATATGTAGCAAATGCATTCTGGCATGAATCGGATATTTGAAGCTTCACCCCATATAAGAAGATAAAGCGAAATATAGATAAGCTCCACCTGCTGTCTATCACAACCTTGTTGAAACCTGCAAAGCAAAAATAATCCAGGCAGCCAATATGAAATTTAGGAGTTCAGCTTGTGCTATAAGAGATAAAAGAAGTTATTTATTAAAGTTACATAGCTGATCTTTAACAACAAGAGTACTAACCTCACGTGTGACTTACAACGCAAATAGTTGCACCAAGAACGATAATTTTTGAAAATTTTATCCCCCAACTTCCTTATTGTCTCCCCATTCAGCTGCAGCAGCAGTAATCTTCTAGTCAGGTTTGAACAAAGGATGACATAAAGATGGAACTTAAGTGCAGTACTAAAGTAGGAGAGCCAAATAAGTATAAAGAAGCTCAGAGAAAGAAGACTGACCGCAATGTAATCTTCAAGATTCGGTTTTTCCCTTACATCACTATTGGCAAGCAACAATATCAAGTGCTCTCTTTGGTTTGCTACATTTCCTTTCTTCAAATCGTACAAAATATTAATAAATAATATTATACAGAGAAATTATTTCTACTGAAGCAATACATATGATATACAAAATATTATAGCTAAACAACTTGGAAGAAAGAATTTTTGCTAAAACTTCTTTGAACTTAAAAAGCCAACAAGATACCTGAAGTTCGATGTGCGGAATTTATTAAACTATACCAATCCGGTACATTCCTCACGATGACAATTGAGAGTTAGACGTTCTTGTAACTTATTAGAGAAGGCTTTAGAAATCTACGATATATCGTTCCAATATATTCTATGCATAGACTAAATTGTTCAGGAAAAGTTGTTCAAATCTTAACCAACTTGTTGATTAAGCACATAAAATGGTCCAAAGTCTACAACTATAGGTCCAATGCCATATAAACTTTCTTAAAAGTCCATTCGCAAAGAATTTATATTTATATTACAGGTTAATTTTCAATATTTTTCATTATTTTATTGGAAGTATCATAAGGGGAAAACGAATGCTAGGTAGAATTGTTTTTGTTTCCTAATCTCAAGATTATGACCACTTTCAATCACCTTCATAAAGCCCGATACTTTAATCCTAAGCTGAAAAGGTTCTAAATGATATTCAAAAAATAATAAATAAAATCAACTAATTTGCTGGCCTCGTGGAGATATCAAACCCTCCCTTAGGGAGATCAAAATTCAAGTCTGAATCTTCACACATTACACGTGCAGGTCTAACATATACAGCCAGCTTCAGAAGTGACCCTGAACCAATGGCACATAAACTGAAGTATAAAATAAGTGCAATATAATTAATTCAATGTTCACCTGAAACCCAAAAAGTGAAGAAAGCCATTCAAGGATATCATTTACTGGTTTAACCCTCTCTTTAGGGACATCATCCGTAGGAACATTTGATGTCACATGAACTCTAGGCATAGGGAGACCTTCAACATTTCGTATAGCACTAAGTGCTGCTTTAATCTGCATTGATTTTGGGATAAACAATACCATGATAAAATGACTTTTAAAAGACTATTCCTAAAAGAAAGCAAAACAGTATTATACATTATACAGATAAACAACCTCAGGAAGTTCCATAATAGCTGGTTTAACCCCTACAGCGTACAATGGAAGAATGTTATAGTGTTCGAACTGCTCCCTATTCTTCTCAACTTCTTTAGCATATTTCTCTGTCTGAAATGGAGAAATAACTTAATATTAAACCTTTTGCGTGTAATTCACATTAAACATGACCACTAAAACTTTGTACTGCAACACTAAGAATATACAAATCAAACCTCATCATCAACTCTTGCAGCAGGCACCACTGTCCTCAGCACATCATATAACACTGTAGCAATCTGATAAATTTTGGCCATCTCCTCCCTTCAAAAGCAATAAGATAAATCAGAAGACTAATAAAGACATGTGTAGCATGCCTATAGCTAGAGTGGTATTTTGAAGTGAGAATAAAGATCTCACGGTTTCTTTGTATATTGGCCCTCTGCAATGTTTTTCAAATAAAACTGCTGATAGTACATCTGAATTTCTCTTGGATCAGTTTTTGCAAGTTTGGGTCTTGTCTCTTCTTCCTCCTGAAAGAAACAAGATTTCATTTGCTCTTATATATCCAATTCAAAATCTAGTATGTTTGATGAACTCTCAAATTTCTTAAAAAACTGTTTCAAGTTCAAGTACAAAAAATGCTTAAATTTTGAAAGCAAAAATAAGTGTTCAAAAGTCTACCCTCTCAAGTCTATGCAACAGATAAGTCTTAAACTGGCGAACACCACGTCCACTTGACGTTGGATCCATTTTGTGAGCCTTCTCAAATGCATGGAAACGGCCTAATATAAATGAACAAAAACATAAACAAGGGTCACAATAGTAAAGAAGAAACATTAATGATTTAATTCCTAGCCCTCTGACTTCTTATGATAGCAAGCTAAAACCAAACTGCCTAATAAAAACGTAATCATAGTATTAGTTATGTTCGATGAAATGTTATAGTATGATAGTATAAAGACTACTTCAGAAGATCATCAATTACAAAACCCAAAATGTAAAATTTAGAAATTAATTAGGCAAAGAAAGTAAATTACAGAGATAAGCAACTCGGGGGTTATCCTTTTCGACTTCATTGGCGACACGGAGAATAGGGGCAATAGGAGCCAAGCTAGAAGGCACCAGCTCACTATCAGCCGTGGAGCTTTCCTCATTGGGAATTTCCAGCATCATAGTCTGCGCCCGAGTCATCCGCTTCGAAGGCGTCCGACCCAGATCGCCCTTCGTCCCGCTCGAGCTCGCCATGAACCCGAACCAATAATTTCTTCCTCCTCTTCACAATCAAAACCTTGTGGTTTATGGGTTTTCTTGCCTCTGTTCTTTTAGTAATAGCAGTAGCAGGAGTGGTAGTAGTTGAACGAACCAAATTTGCTATCATCTTTTTTTTCTCGATTTAAATTTTTTTCCCTTTTATTTGTGTGGGCGGAAAAGAGATGCTTTGAGTGAAGGGTGGGGCAAAGGCAAAGGTGGAAAAAAGCAAAGAAGATTGCCCAGGGAAGAAGAAAAGAATGCTGATGAAGACGAGAAAAATAGATAATAGATTTGATTTTGTTTGTGCTTTTGCTTTTTGAGGTGTGGGGTTTTTGGCTCTTTTTCTTGTTGCTTTTGCAATTAAGAAATGGAGGATTAGGCTTTTTGTTGGGAAAGAAGGCCATAGCAGATGAGCTGAGAGTGAGACTGGAGAGAAAGCAGAGTTAGGTATTTTTAATTTTTAATTTTTTTTTCTCCATTGGAGTTTGGGATTGGAAGGGAGGCGGGAACTTTTTCCTTTTCTTTTCATGCACAGAAACTGCATGTTTTTCCTTTTACAGCTTGACACGTGTATAAAACCTGATTGCAGACTATTCCCATTTAGATTTGCTTTAGCTGACGTGGCATCCGACTGGAGAAGAAGCCAAATCCTGAATAAGGATGAGTGAAGCGAGCTAGACATGGCAATCGGACAGGTTCTGTAGGTTTGGATTTCATTATTTGGAACTCGAATTTCTCTAAGCTTGGGTATCTTTGGATTTGGGCTTAAATTGGGTTCGAATCTTATTCAGTTTTGGGCTCAAGATAAGACATTTTTTTTAGAGGGTAGAAAAATCTTATTATAATCGGATAATTTTTTTTATTTTTCCAAACAGAATTCAACTTATGATCTATATTTTTTTTTCTACATTCTAAAAATCTACTTTAAATAACAATAAGTGATTAGTTAAGGTGGTAAGCGATCGCCACCTCGGCGAGGGTTAGAACTTAGAATATAAGTTCATTTATCACTTGTGAATCTAATATCTCATATTTCACGCACGATATAAGCTTGCTAATTAAGTTAATAACTTGAGTATTCATTATTCTTTTTCTCATATGTGAGAATAGTATTAGATAAGATTATTCCAGACTCGGGTTTGGATTAAAATTCAGCTTGGAATCAGGTCGTCTCAAATTCAAGTTCGAACTTCGAACATATTCATATCATTTGATATTTACCGTTTTATCAATCGGATCCGATTTGATTTAGGTTTGAACGGGTTATTACCTATTTGGTTCGCATCCATTTTATCACCTCTAAACAAACAAACACATTCTTTTTTCTAGAATTTTTCTTGGAAAATTATTCAATACACTCTCAGTGGAATTAGCAAACTACATATGCGGGTTAAGGTTGACATGTGTCTTTTAGGGAATAGTTTTGAATTTCAAAAACAAAATTAAATAACTCCTCACTCCGTTTGTGGAGTCCAAATTTTACACTGTCAATGTATCAAATAATTACTCGTTTTTCTTTTGTGTTCGATAAAATTGAGAGTTTGCTAAATTTAGAATAAAATGGAAGATTTAAAAATTAGAATTCCAAAATTAAAGACTTAACGGTTGAATTCATGTACATAATTTAACATAATTATTATAAGGAAAATTATGCAATACAAGGTTAGTGGAGTTTAGCAGACTACACATGCAGGGATAAGAGTTGACATGTGTCATTTAGGGAATAGTTTTTTTTTTAAGGATAATTATTTGATACATTGACGCTGTAAATTTTGGACTCCACAAGCAGCCTGAGAAATTGACACATAGCCATTTTCAAAATTAGTTTTGTTTTTAATATTTAAAACTATTCCCTGAAGACATATGTCAACCCTTAACCCCTGCATGTGTAGTCTGCTAAACTCCACTGACGGTGTATTATATATAAATCCTTATTTTAAATACAAAATTAATTAAAAATGGGGTATGTATCAACACCTTAACCTGCTTGTGGAGTCAAAATTTTAAACTGACAGCATATTTATTTATTTATGGCTAATTGCTCAAATAAGGGCCTAACGTTTGTTAAAATGCTCAAATAAGGACTTGATCTTTTAATTTGGCCAAATAAAAGCCTAACGTTTGCCAAAATGCTCAAATAAGGGTCTGATATTTTAATTTGGCCAAATAAAAGCCTAACGTTTGCCAAAATGCTCAAATAAGGGTCTGATATTTTAATTTGGCCAAATAAGGGCATAACGTTTGCCAAAATGCTCAAATAAGGGCTTGGCGTCAATAATTCTCACTCGTCATCCAAACTGACGCCAAACCCTTATTTGAGTATTTTCGATGACGTTAGGCTCTTATTTGGCCAAATTAAAAGATCAGGCCCTTATTTGAGCATTTTCGATAACGTTAGGCCCTTATTTGACCAAATTAAAAGATCGAGCCCTTATTTGAGCATTTTGGTAAACGTTAAGCCCTTATTTGAGCAATTAGCATATTTATTATAATCAAAATCATTATTTAAAAAATAAAAAAGGAACAAAGAACCTTAAAACCTCAAAAAGGATTCAGCTTTTTGGGTGGTTTAATTTCAGTTCAGAAACCTTTCTCTCAAGCTAAGGATTTTGACTGGCAAACCTCTCGAGTCTCGACTTTAATTATTCCAACAACTCAATATTCTACTTGGATTCCAAATGTTGAGAAAATATCAGATAGAGACGTGATACAATGAGTAAGAAAGAAGGAGAATGCTGTCAATGGCATGATGTTATCGTCCAAATGATTAACTTTTAGCTCTAATTTTAGTTATTATTCTTCGAACATAGTAATAGATGTTCCTTTTTATTATAAGCGAATCGAGTCCTTATGAATTTAGTGACATTCATTTATTCTCACTCTTTATGTTATATGTAAGATTGTTTAGACTCTGTATCTGTTTAAATTGATTATCAGGGTTTTTTAAGGTTACTAAACCGATGTACCTCCTAAAATCCTTCATCGACTCATGTAGTAGGACATGATAAGATTTGTAATGCATAAAGGCTATTAATTAGTACATAATAATGATGAAAGATCAAAGCCCTTGAACTTTTTGAACCACTCTAGTATAAGTTGCTGAATTTTGCCTATAGATTAATTGTGAATTAGCTATATCCTTTTCTGTTTTCCCTTCTCCATAAGGGTGCTTGGAAAGTAACAAATCATACTATTACTGTAGTTCAGATTGAATTTTTGTTTAGGGCATTTTCTAGCAACATAATTGGAATTTACAACTGATTTTGATTATATATTTTTATAGTATGTTTTATACACTAAATTCCTAAGTTCCCTGACTTCTTAATTATGGTAGACAAAACCTCCACCACTATAATCATTTGAGACATGGAGTTCTATGCTACCGATAAATTTTTGCCGAAGAACATACCTTTTCATTACTTTAGCAGGCCCAACCCAAAGCCTTTGTTCGTCATGTAAGAGTTTTAGGGGAATTTGTAGAATCAAATACCATATTTAGGGATTTGGTTTGATGCTGACAGACAAATTGACAGACAAATCAGACAATGTTGCCAACAGCAAACAGAAGCATACATAAGAAGGATGTAGACTCTAATAATTAGTTTGCACAGCTGCGCATGGTTCATATAATTATCAATTCATCATTCCAAATAAAAAGCTTTTGTTGTTGTATAAAAGCTCAAGTGTCTATATTTTTTGTGTTTTGGTAATTACTAATTACTAATTATGAGTAAGTTGGCCTGTTTTCCTTTGTTGGGCTATTTCTCATTTACTATACAGGTTGTCTCATTTGATTAGCTAACCATCAGATCAATTACCAAAGATATATATTGTATTTAAATTTGGGTAAGAATACAAATCAAATCATTAGTAATAGTATGATAAATTAAGTCCTTCAATATTCCTTTAAAAAAAAGTCCTTCAATATACAATAGTAGTAATATCGGAGGCTTCCCAATGCCTTATTACAAGATAATCTTGTTTGAGCTCCCATAATCAGACAGACTACTATGGGGTAAAACTCTCTCAATGATTTTTTATATTCACAAAACTCAACTCAATTAGACCTTGCTTGAAAAAATAAGTGTCAAACTACTTGAACCAACCACTCGTTGGTGTATAGTATATATTTATTTATATATGTAGAGGAGGGATCCACTTACACCCGGTATAAGTTACACCCTTTTTTTGCTCTCTTATATCTTTTTGTAGACTTTAAATTTATTCAATACAACCATTAGATCTTAAATTCTTATCACATAGATTATGTATATCAAATTTCAAGTTAATTGAAGATATTTAACTATATGTTTGATGCATAATATTTTCCACCGTTAAATATATATTGAAAATATTGAAAAATGTTGGAGTCTCAATCGATATAATATAGATATCTGATCGATTTGAAATTTTATATCCATGATCCATTCAATAAGAGTATTAAATCCAACGATTAATTTTTTAAAATATTAATCCTAGATTAAGATAGAGTGTTAAATCCAACTATTCATTATTTTACTTTATTTTGGTTTTATAAAATTTTTAAAGAACCAGTATGAAACAGTCCAAAGTCCAAACTCAATTTTGGACCGACTGAGCTCAAAGCTCAGCAACAAGTAACAACATCCCCATGGATTATTGGATTATTGGATTTTCGTTCACGAAGAAAACTAATGAAAGGGTCATTTGGGCTATGGCCCATAAATTAAAATTGTGATTGGATCGTTTCTTGACAATGTATAATTGCATATCAGACCTCAAAAATGGATTATGTCTATGTTCAACGAATAATATAAGAAAAAAGAAATCAACATTTAGAATAGAACCCAAATCAGAAAATTTTGATTTTAGCATAAGAATCATCTGATAATAATGAACCACAATCATTTTTTTAATGCCAAAAAATGAACCACAAAAAAAAATTTGAATTATTATATGGGAATTTCAATTGCTTGAGGCAAAGTTTGCATATGACAATGGCCAAATACATTTGATCCATGAACGACTAAATAGCCCTTTTGCCTCCTGAACTTTCCAAATGTAAGCCAGTTTGTCCCCTAAACTAATAATTGTGCCACATTGCCCCCTGAATTTTCAAAATCAAGTCAAATTGTCCCTTGCCGTCAACGTCGTTAGTCACGTGACGGCACGTGACTAACAGTTCCGTCTGGGCTTCAGTTTTATGCTGACATGGCTTTGTTTAGCTGACGTGGAAATACCACGTCAGCTTAAGTAGGTCCCATATCCGACCCATGGGCGGGAAAAAGCCCGCCCAACATAAAAAAAAGGAAAAAATAAATTGGAAAAAAGAAAAAGAAAACAGAAAAATTAAAGTTAACCTAAAAGCTAAAAATCAAAAGTGGAAATCAGAAATCGATTTGGGGGAAAGGAAAAGAGAGGGGATAAGAGAGAAAAAGGCTGAATATTCGATTCGATTCGATTCGAATCAATTCCATGGCAAACGACGGTGACAGAAGCGAAAGAGAAGATGATCCCGTGGCTGCTTATTTCGAAAACGAAAAGAGAAGAAAAGATGGGATGAAAACGACTAAAAAGGTTAGTTTTGAAGTCTTTATATGGTGCGATTAGGTTTTTTAATTAGTGATTATGACTGTAAATGGGTTTTAAACTGTAGATTACTTTAATTAATCGTTGTTTAGGGTTTAAAGTTGGGTTTTTTACTGTACGATCTGACAATCTGTCGATTAGGGTTTGGATAATTTGGGATTAGTGTTAAAGTCGACAAATTAGGGTTTAAATATGCATTTTTTGTGTTTAATTGTATCGGTGAAACAATTAAAATTGTTGATTATGGTGATTGATGTTTAGAAAATGCTGTCAGTGGACCCTTTTTGTCTTCTTGTCTGTGAAAGTTGAATAGATTTATGCTGGTTTGGTGGTTCTGTGTTGTGTGCTTGTGGATGTGCCGTTTTAAGTGTTAGAGTGTGTCGTTTTGGGCTTGCCATTTATGCTACAATCTTAGAATTCTGTTAATAGCCATTATGCTTTTATTTTTTGTTAATAAATTAAGTGAAATGCAATTGTGTTATTGATCATACTGTCTGCTTGTAGTTTAATAAGTTTGAAACTGAATTTGTATGTCTAGCTTAATACTGAATGTTTTGATTAATGAGACAAAATTGAAAAGGGTTGATGCATACTGGACTGAAAGCATGGATTAGAACCTGTAAAATTAGATAGTGAACAAATTATAGTTTAGGAGCCCTTATTAGAAACTTTCATTATATGCAGAAAACAATTGACCCTGATGAAGATGATGGTGTGAGCTTTTACTTGACTGTGTGGCATGGTGGTAAGTTTGTAAGAGATCCTCTTCTTAGATATGAAGGTGGGGAAAAACCTAGGGGTAGATCTGATCCAGACACATATAATTGGAAAGAAATTACCCTACTAATTGGAACTCAATTAAAGTATCAAAGTGTTGGAACTATTTATTTCCATAATTTAATGTGTAACTCATTTGATGATTCCATGCAACTTTTGTGTGATGATAAGTCTGTGCTCAGGATGATTCGTGTGTGGCATAAAGTTAGGCTTATGAGCATCTATGTAGAGCATGATATTGTTGATGGTCCAGTAAACCCTCCATTATTTTTAAGTTGCTCTGGTGGTTTACGTAATTCTGTTAATATAGAGGAAGGTGAGGGGCATTTTGGTAATGATGGGGGTAACTTTGTTGATTTAGAGGAAGGTGAGGGCAATAATGGAAATGATGTGAGTGGGGCAGAGGGTGCATTTAGGGCTGCTGGTGAAAGTATTAATGTAGATCCAGGGTTAGGTGATGGTGTTAATGTGGAGGTTGAAGATGTAGACCTTCATGTTGCTGGTGGAAGTGAGGGTGTAGGTCAAATTCCAGTGGAAATAATTGATGAAAATGAAGAGCAATTTCTGGTCCGTGGAATTAAAAAAGCTCTGCTCGTGAGAACCAAGTGTTTGAGTGATGGGGAGGGGATGAAGAATTGGAGAGAGGTCGAGAGTTAGCTCATAAAGCTGCTGGAAGGGTGTTTAGGAAACTTAAGAAGAGAGGTAGGAAGAAAGATTCAGAAAATGAAGATGAGGCTGTTGAAGAGCCAAGTGAGCCTGTAGAAAATGAAGGTGGGGTTGTTGGTGATGAGCATGACCCATTGCCCCCTCGAACCCAAATTCCAGAGAATGAAGATGAGGTAAACTGGTCTTCACCATCAGAATTAGGGTCTTCAGATAATTTGAGTGTTTTTTCTGAAAGTGAATCGGATTGTGGGTCTGATGAGCAGCATGCCGAGATACATTGGAACAAATCCAAGTGGATTCACTATAATCCAAAGTCTGAGGTTCCTGAGTTCTGTCAGGACATGGTTTTTATATCATGTCAGCAGTTTAGAGATGCAATAAGGAAGTGGTCTATATTAAAGCACCAAGAAATCCAGTTTGTCAAAAATGATCCAAACAGGATTAGAGTCAAGTGTAATTCTTCTCCCAACTGTCCTTGGCTGATTATGGCAAGTGATTGCACACAGTGTAGAGGGTTTCGAGTCAAAACATTTATAGATGAACATGCATGCTCACCAACTTTCACAAACAAGATGGTCACAGCAAAAGTAATTGCCGAGAAGTTATATGGAACAATTAGAGACAACCCTAAGATGACACTGAAAGCTATTCAACAAATGGCAGAGGAACGCTTTGAGGTAAGGGTAAGCATGAGAACATGTATTAGGGCAAAGAAACTTATAAGAGATTCAATTGCTGGAAACTACAAGGAACAATTTGCTTTGATGTGGGATTATGCCAATGAATTATATGAGAAGAACCCAGGAAGCACTGTGAAGTTGGAAGTCAGGAGAATCACAGAAGACTCCCCTCCACATTTCAGGAGGTTTTATTGTTGTTTTGGTGCTTTGAAACAGGGCTGGAAGGAGGGATGTAGGAGCATTGTTGGGGTAGATGGTTGTTTCTTGAAGGGCCCATATAGATGTCAGATTCTAAGTGCTGTGGGGAAGGATGCAAATGACCAGATGTATCCTTTAGCCTGGGCTGTGGCGGAAACTGAAGATACAGACACATGGGCATGGTTTCTTGCATTATTGAAGGAAGACTTGGATGTTTGTGATGGTTTTAACTTCACAATCATGTCAGACCAATGCAAGGTAAAAATCAGTTTTATGTGTTGCTTAGTCATTAATTCTTATTTTGCATTTATTTACTAACCTCTTTGGGTGCTGTCAGGGTTTGAAGCGTGCAGTTACGGAAGAGCTCCCTAGGAGTGAGCACAGAAATTGTGCAAGACATGTATATGCAAATTGGAGTGGGAAAGCTTTGACAAGGAGTATGAACAAGCTTATTGGGGATTGTCAAGCGGGGTCAGAGCCAGAATGGCAAGCTCGAGTTGATGCATTGATAGCCAAAAATGAGCCTGTTGGCAAAGAGTTGATGTTGGAAGATAAGAACCCAAGGGCATGGACAAGGGCCTTTTTTGGAGAGCATGCCAAGTGTGACATGGTGGACAACAATATATGCGAGAGCTTCAACTCAATACTCTTGGATGCAAGAAGAAAGAGTATTATTACAATGTTGGAAGAAATAAGAGAGCAAACAATGAAGAGAATTGAAGCCAAAAGAATTTTCTGTACTAAATGGAAGCAGGACTATGGTCCTTTGATTAAAAAGAAGTTTGATGCAAGAAAAAAGGATGCTAGGCAATGGAAGATGGTTTCATATGGTGCGAATGGGGCTGAAGTCAAGCAAGGAAACAAAAGCTACATTGTCAAGTTGGATAGAAGGACTTGTAGCTGCAGATATTGGCAGATTTCAGGTATGCCATGTTGCCATGCAATTTCTGCAATATGGAAAACTGGAGGTGACCCAGATAAGTTCCTAGACCCATGTTATAGTAAGGAGACCTACCTGAGAGCCTACCAGTACTCACTGCATCCTATTAATGGGTCCCATGAGTGGAGAAAACTTGACAGGGAAAAACTACTGCCACCATTGACAGAAAGGCAAAAGCCTGGGAGACCAAAGCATAACAGGAGAAAGGGGCCTGAAGACAAAAATTTAAGACCCGGGACTGGTAGGAAGGGTACTATCATTACTTGTGGCAACTGTCATGCACAAGGACATAACAAGAGAGGCTGCAAAAATCCACCAAAAGCTAGGGTATGTACTCATGAATATTCTTATGCTAATGCATATGTCCTTGGTCGATTATAATTCTTATGCTTATTTTCAGGTTGGAATGAAGCAAAATCAAGCAACCAAAGGTCCTACACAAGCCACTGCACCAAGCAAAGGTCCTGCAAACTCCACTGCACCAAGCAAAGGTCCACCAAGGAGGGTGTCAAAGGCTACGTCAACTCAAACTGCTTTGCCTGGCATCAAAATTAGAGAAAATATTGCAGTGTCTAAGGCTCAATCCCAACCAATGCAATCTGCAGCAGCAGACAAGGCGAAAGGAAAAAAGAAAATGGACCAACCAGAAGTGAGATTTAAGAAAAAGTCAACCAAAGGCATGGGATTGTATCCCAACAAAGATGGAACCTCCACCTTCTATGTAAGTACAATTATGGCATTTTAATTGTCCAATTTCAATCATGTGATAAGTAAGTGGAAATATCCAACTTTTGTGTTTTTGTAGAATGCCTTTGATTTTGGGAACTCTTCAAGAGGAGCTGCTGTTGGAACTAAAAGGGGGAAAACATCAAATGCAGATCCAGTTGGAACTCAGAAATCGGTTAAGAAGCAGAAATGACCAACCTGCCTTTTTTTTTTGGAAATGCAGATTTCTACAAATGTAAAAATTAGGTGATAGTAGATTTCTGGAAATGTTAACATTAGGTGATGGAGGATTTCTGTAAATGTTAACATTAACATTAGATGCTAGTTTTTAGCAAGACTTATGACCTCATTTTGGGACAAATCTGAATATTGTAGCAGGTATTGGATTACCAAACTAGTTTTTTGGTTTCATAGGTTATTCATATGAATGAAAGCAATTATTTGGTACAACATATTATATTTTCACTTTCTTGGTCATATTTTCACTTTCTTGAAGCTACCAAACTTATAGTTTCATTGATATGCCAATACAGGAATTACAAACACTTGCACTATGGCAGTGACATAAATCCATTCCCATTGTATTTGCTTTTCAAAAACAACAAAATAAAGCCATTTATTACACAAGAAAGAAAAAGGCAGAATCTGTAAATTTCTTTTGACTTCTTGTTTGAGTATGCTTTATGTTTTAGTCTTCTATTTTCCTCTTTAAGAAGGTCCACTTCAATTTTGATTTTCTCTATTTCTTCAGGCTCGGCTCCATGATACTTTCCAGTTGCTTCATCTGCAACAACATTACTGCCAACCACCCCAGTTGATGTGCTTCCACCAGCATAATCACCATCATTCACATCTTTTATTCCAACATTCCAGAGCTGCCTTTTTAGCCTTTGATTTTCATTACCAAGCTTTATTTTTTTCTCTCGGAGAGCAAAAAGCATGTCCCCAACTCTCTTAGGCAGTGGCTCTTCATACCAATCGAAGAACTTACACCCACCTTCCTATCAAACCCAAAAATAGAAGAAGAAAAACAATTATTACACAAACCCAAACCGGTTACCCCTAATTTCGAACAAAACTAAACCCAAAAAACTCAAAAACTCACCTTGAATCTACTGCAACCATAGAACCTT
>AWUE01019276.1:0-43137 GCA_001974825.2 Corchorus olitorius
AAGATCGTTGAATCTGGAAAATTCTGTAACAGATTTCCCAACCCGATTTAGATTGTCTAATTGAATGGGTTATAGGTCGAATTGTCGGCTGAATTTTTAGTATATTGTATTTTAATGGTTCAACTACAAATCTGGAAAATTTTAGAATTTTTCGATCCCTAAAAGTTAGTGAATCGGAAATTTCTTTCTCATGACTAGTTGCTGGAATTTTCTGGACAGATTACGATGGCTCATGTTTTGTGAAAACTTGTGGCTAATCTAAGGCACGAATTTGATTCATGCCATTTTGTCTATATTAGATCAACAATGAAAGAAATTGTTCTTAACTTGTTGCAATTTGAAAGTCGAATAAAATTGGTTTTGATTTGTTGTTTTTTGAAATAGCATGATGTTATGTTGTTTGAGCATGGTGCATGGTGATAGCCCCATGACCATAGGTTTTGCAAGGGTTGTAACTTAAAAAAATATGGCCTGCGTTATCTTGCCTTTCTCTATATATAACTCTCATTGTACATTCTCTTCTCACCTTACTCCCCTCGAATGTAAATTGAGGTTTCTGCTATATATATGTAAAATCTCACCATGAAATTAGTCAAGAGATCAATTAAATTTTACATTGCAGAAAAGAAAAGGATTACTCACTCATGAATTGAGTGAGCATCCAAAGAAAAGAAGAAAAACTTATCTATGGATGAAGAAAGAGAAGGGGACGGCGGCTCCAAGGCTTTCTCCTCCAAATCTTCAAGCAATTCTTCAAAAATAAAATACAATCTCTACATAATAAAAACCTAGACTTACGGTGGCTATTTATAGTGGAAAATAACCCCTAAAGACTTCAATTATAACTATGATAGGATTCTAGGACGGTTTAGGCTCTAACTTGGTCTCCAAGTTGGCTTAAAAGTCTTCCTAGGCCGGAATTATAGTGAAAATCGGATCCTGGAAAATTCTGGAATCGTGCAAAACTTCAACAGCGATTTTGGGCTTAAAGATGGCAGAACTGGGCTTTGGCCTTCAAAGCAAAGTTGTAGATCTCGGAGGCCTCTTTCCAACGCCTACTCATGGGCTTCATTTGGAGGTCTGAGTAGAAAGTTATGTCCTTTTTACCAAGACTGTCCTGAATCCTACTCCAATTAGGACTAATATGCGGGAAATGGATATTTTATAGGGATTGTACGGCACCAATTGGGGTTTTTACTCCAATTGTGGGTTTATATGGGCCAAATATTATCCCATATAAAATATTTATAGTTCCAAGTCTTCAAGGCTTCTCCTTAGCTTGTCTTCAATCCTTCGCGATTTAAGCTCGATCCTTAATTCTTGCTCCTTCATTTAATTCTTCAATGATCTTCAATTCTTCAAATTATCTTCAATAAGTCTTTAATCACGAACTTCGAATCTCCAAATCTTCACTCAAAATTACTTTCCTCATATATGTGTAAAAATTCATCAAAATAACTCCAAAAATAGTGAAAATTAATAAGTTTTCACTTTCCATTTCTTAAAGACTCAAAAACACAAATATTAACAAAATAAGATATATTAGAGCATAAATTCATCCAAAAACATAAGAAAATAACTATAAAAATAGGGTTGTTTTTGGTTCGATCATAATTTCCCCCACACTTGAACTTTGCTAGTCCCTTAGCAAATCAATGTGTAAGTTAACAAAAACCAATTTTTCCAAAAAATCAATTTGAATTCATACACATATCAAGAATCAATCTAATCATGAAATCTAAATAGAAAAGAATAATAACAATACTTAATTCAAAAGATCAAGAAATGGTAAGTATCATCATTCTTAAGTAAACATAATCAAAGTAGCTCTAATCACTTATCATTCTTCACATTCCATAACTACTTCTTACTATAGGCCCATCTTTCCTCTCTCTCTCCATTACTCAAAAGAATGTAATATCATGAATACAAATCAAGGGTCTTCGTGGGTTATAATAGATTTTCAAGGGTAATTTTTAGAAAAAAAACAAGGTTACTAACCTTAGAAGTGTTCATGATTAGGGGTTACTAACTCCCTTTATTTTTTATTTTATTTTGAGGCTACTAGCACTCTTTTTTCAGAGGGATAATACTTCCACAATTCCATGCCTCTAATCCTCTTTCAGGGTTGCTAACGTTTTTTGTTTAAAAGAGTGACAACTATGGAAAGGTTTATTCAGAAGTACATCTTCTCCTCTTTCATGAAAACACTTCTTTTTAATAAAAACTTTTTTTTAAATGGTCCCCCCACACTTATTCTTGACATATCCATGACATACTTTCTTTATTGTAATTTCAATCAAGATTCAACACAAGTTCTAGAAATAGATAGTCATAAAAGCAATGAATAAATAAGATCATATCACAAACTTCAATTATACCTAATTCTAAGAAATCAAACAACATGATAAAAATCAATCAATGAATAAACCATTCTTAAAATTACAAGCATTCATCAATCATAATTAAATCAATCACTCAATATATGCATGAAAAATCAAAAAGTTTGAAAATTTCAAATTTTGTCCTTCAAAAATCAAGTTTTTTCGAAAAATTTTTCAAAAATTGAGGGAATAAAAGATCAATCCAGAAAACAATCAAATCCTAAAATCTAATGCAAACAGAAACTAACATATGACTCAATTATCAAGCATTCACCCCTATCAAGTATTCCCCCCCCCCCCCCCCCCCCAAACTTAAAATTCACATTGTCCTCAATGTAAAAACAATCAAGCATTTAAAACAGGCAAAAACAGCTTACCAAAAATAAAGAGATAAAGTTCAAGAAGCATACCTGGATTGCTTTGATGAAGATATTACTCAAACATAAAGACAATAAAAATTAAAGTGATAGGAAAAGAAAACTAGATAGTTTATTAATGAAACTTGAAAAATAAAGACATAAAATAAAGAAAAATAAAGATAAAGCATAAACTAAATAACTAATCCTAAGATGCATAAACATAAAACCCTAAAGCTAAAATTTTAAATTAAACTAAAATCCTAAATCTAAATAGGTTTATGGATAGCCTTCTCCAATAAATTGTAGAAGTCATCCAAATTCTTATTAAGTCCATTAAGTCCTTCCTTTAAGCTAGTAACTTGATCACATATGCCCTTCAATTGAGTAAGAATAGGATGAATTTCTTCTTCCTTAATATCCTTCTCTTGATTAACCTCCTCTTCCTCTTCCTCAAATTCATCACTTGAAGCAACACTTGAATCAATTCGATTTGATGAATAAAGAGGGAGGTAGAGGTACCTTTATATAGTGATCAAGTCCTATTCCCAAGAGGATTTTAGTTAGAGTAAAAAGTTAGAAACATACCTTGATTAGAAGTCCAGTACCTAATTGGAAAAGAAATGTGGAAGTTGAAAGCAATGAGCAAATCAAATCCTAGTCAAAATAGGATTTTGGATTTGACAAGGGACTTGACATGGATGGTGCGGCATGGGGTGCGGACTGGCTTGGACGATGCGCGGCATAGTTCGGGGACTGGCCGGTCTTGGCCTGGTGAGGTGCACGGGTAGCCTGGCCGGGCCCGGCCTTGGCGCGGCAAGGCCTGGCCTTGTCGCGCGCTGGCCTGGTCATGCCTGGGCTGTGGCGTGGCATGTCCTGGTCATGCTCGGGCCATGGCACGGGTTGGTGCAGCATGTGCCGAGCCATGGCCGGGCATGGTTCCTTGCTTCCATTTTTTTTTAATGATTCTTCTACAATTTAATGAAGAAAAATTCATGAAACCTATCAAGACAAAATAAATTCAAGTTAGAAATTAAAAATTAAAAATTAAATAAGAAAGAAATTAAAATTATTGGGTTGCCTCCCAACAAGTGCTTGTTTAAAGTCATTAGCTCGACTTCCCTTTTCTTCAATCTCTAGTTGGAAGATAAATTGGATTTTCCAATTTAATTTCTTCAATTGAAAGTGTTGGCATTGGTTTAAGAAAAGGCTTGAGTCTTTGTCCATTGACTTTGAACTGCTTCTTGGTGATTAAATCTTGAATTTCCACAGCTCCATTAGGATATGCTTGAATTACTTCACAAGGTCCATGCCATCTCGATCTCAGCTTCCCTGGGAATTTCTTCAATCAATTGTTGTACAACAAGAACTTTTAACCTTCGTGAAATGATCTTCTTAATATCCCTTTGTCATGTATGGCTTTGGTCTTCTCTTTGTAAATCCTTGAATTCATATGCTTCATTCCTTATTTCTTCAAGCTCTTGTAACTAAAGCATCATTTGAATTCCAGCTTTGTCAAAGTTGAGATTGCATTGCTTTACTGCCCACCATGCTTTGTACTCTAACTCCACAAGTAGATGACATGGCTTACCAAACACAATTCTGTATGGAGACATACCAAGTGGTGTTTTGTAAGCTGTACGATAGGCCCATAAAGCATCTCCTAATCACATACTCCAATCTTTTCTCTGAACATTAACCGTCTTCTCCAGAATTAGCTTCACTTGTCGATTTGAAACTTCAGCTTGACCACTGGTTTGAGGATGATATGAAGTAGATACCCTATGGTAGGCTCCATATTTTTCAACCAATGATTGCACAATCTTGTTGCTGAAGTGAGTACCTCGATCACTGGTTGAGACTGCATTGTTTTACTGCCCACCATGCTTTGTACTCTAACTCCACAAGTAGATGACTTGGCTTACCAAACACAATTCTGTATGGAGACATACCAAGTGGTGTTTTGTAAGCTGTACGATAGGCCCATAAAGCATCTCCTAATCACATACTCCAATCTTTTCTCTGAACATTAACCGTCTTCTCCAGAATTAGCTTCACTTGTCGATTTGAAACTTCAGCTTGACCACTGGTTTGAGGATGATATGAAGTAGATACCCTATGGTAGACTCCATATTTTTCAACCAATGATTGCACAATCTTATTGCAGAAGTGAGTACCTCGATCACTGATAAAAGCTCTAGGTATTCCAAATCGATAAAGAATATTATTCTTTATGAAATTGACCACTGTCCTTGCATCATCTTTCCCAGCAGCTACAGCTTCAACCCATTTAGAAACATAATCCACAGCTAGAAAAATGTAGTACTTCTTATCTGATGGAGGAAAAGGTCCCATGAGATCAATTCCCCATACATCAAAGACTTCAGCAACGAATATAGGTGATTGAATCATTTGATCCCTTTTCGACATGTTTCCAATTTTCTGACAATATGGACAGGTCTTGCAGAGCTCATAAGAATCTTTAAAGATTGTAGGCCAATAGAATCCACAATCCAAAATCTTCCTTGCAATTTTCTTGTGTCCAAAGTGTCCTCCACACTCATAATTGTGGCAAAACTCCAGAACTGATCTGATGTTATCATCAGGGATGCATCTTCTCATGACTTGGTCAGAACCATATCTCCATAAATATGAATCATCCCAAACATAATACTTAGCATCACTTATGATCTTCAACTTAACTCCTTTGCTAAGATCTTAGGGTAGACGGCGAGTGACTAAGAAATTGACAATATCAGCATACTAGGGAAGTTGGGAAACGTCAAACAGGTCTTCAAAAGGCAATGCTTCGTTGATTGCAGTCTCTTCTTCCTTGCCTTCAATTCTGCTTAGATGATCAGCAACGACGTTCTCTGCTCTTTTCTTGTCCTTTATCTCAATATCGAATTCTTGAAAGAGCAATAGTCATCGCATAAGCCTAACTTTTGCTTCTTTCTTTCCCATTAGATATTGAAGTGCAGCATGATCAAAATATATTATCACCTTAGATACCAAGATGTATGGCCGAAATTTCTCCAAAGCAAAGACTACGGCAAACATCTCTTTTTCTGTGGTGGTGTAGTCCTTCTGAGCAGCATTTAGAGTTCTTGAAGCATAATAGATAACATGAGGTACCTTATCTACTCTCTGACCTAGAACAACTCCAATAGCGACATCACTTGCATCACACATGATTTCGAATGGCAATTTCCAATCAGGTGGCTTCACAATTGGAGTGGTGGTGAGGGCAGTCTTTAGTTTGTCAAATGCTTCTTTGCAATCTTCTCCAAATTCGAACTCTACATCTTTTTGAAGTAATCTAAACATTGGTGCCGAAATCTATGAGAAATCTTTGATGAATCTTCTGTAGAAACCAGCATGGCCTAAGAATGAACGGATATCTTTGACACATGTTAGATAAGGCAGGTTCTGTGTAACATCAACTTTAGCTTTGTCAACTTGCATCCCTTCTTTGGATACTACATGGCCTAGAACAATGCCTTGTTCTACCATGAAGTGGCATTTTTCGGCATTCAATACCAATTTGGTTTCAACACATCTTTTCAAGATTAGTTCTAAGTTATGAAGGCATTGATTGAAGCTATCTCCATAGACTGTGAAATCGTCCATGAATACTTCCATCTTATCTCCCACATAATCTTGAAAGATGCTCATCATACACCTTTGAAAAGTCGTAGGTGCATTGCATAAACCAAAAGGCATTCTTATGTAAGCATACGTACCAAAAGGGCATGTAAAGGTGGTCTTCTCTTGATCTTCAGGTGCAATTGGAATCTGGAAATATTCTGAATACCCATCCAGAAAACAGTAGTAGGCTTTGCAAGCTAATCTCTCCAACATCAGGTCAATGAATGGCAATGGAAAGTGATCCTTCCTTGTAGCAGTGTTCAGCTTTCTGTAGTCGATGTATACTCTCCATCCATTCTGCAGTCTTTGAGGAACTAACTCTCCATCCTTGTTTTCTACGACGGTGAATCCAGATTTCTTTGGCACTAATTGGACAGGGCTGACCCATTTACTATCTAATGTAGCATAAATGAGACCAGCTCCAAGTAATTTGACAACTTCTTCTTTAACTACTTCAGCAAGGTTTGAATTTAGTCTTCTTTGTGGCTAAATCATATGCATGCATACAGTAGGACTTATTCCTTTGATATCAGCAACAGTCCATCCAATGACTTCCTTGTATTCCTTAAAAACTCTGATTAGTTGTTCTTCTTGTAAATTATTCAATTTACTTGAAATAACAACAGGCGGGGTTTTTTTTCTCCAAGGAAACCATGCTTCAGGCCTTCATGAAGTGGCTTCAACTTCAGGTGGTTGAATGATAGAAGGCAAAGGTGTGGGTGTTGGCTCCAAACTGATATAGGCTACCGATGCATTTTCTTCAACAGCAAGTAGTGTCTCCAAATCTCTGATGGTTTCTTCCACATCTTGAGGTGTCAGAATTTCTGCTTCTTTGATTTCTTCTTCATCTAGGCTCTTCGTAAGCACCAATTCGAGTTCATCTTCTTGATGCAATGATTAAACTTGTTGAGAAAGAACATCAATTGTATCAATAGCACATATGGAATTTTTCTCAATAGGAAATTTCATGGCTTCAAAAATATTAAATTCAATAATTTACCCATCAAATTCCATACCGAGTCTTCCATCTTGGACGTCAAACTTCGTTCTGGCTGTGGTCAGAAGAGGCCTTCCTAGCAGCAACAACATATGAGGAGATTAAAATCATCTTCACTCATCTTCAAGACATAGAAATCTGCAGGAAAAACAAAATCTCCTATCTGCACTAAAACATCCTCAACTAATCCTTCAGGATTAATGTTAGCTCTATCAGCAAATTGGATAGTAAGATTAGTTTTAAGTAGAGGTTCCATTTTCAATTGTGCATAAATAGAATAAGGCATGATATTAATAGATGCTCCAAATCCACACATTGCATTTTCTATCTTATTCTTTCCTATGTTACAAGGAATAGAAAAATATCTTAAATCCTTGCATTTATGATGCAATTTTCTTTGATATGCAGCAAATATATTCTCATTCATGCAAGCAAATTTTTCAGAAAACTTACTCTTATTGGTGCATAATTGCTTGAGAAAAGAGACATACATGGGTACTTTTTCAATTGCAGCAACTAAAGGAATATTTACCTCTAATTTCCGAAGTGAATTGAGTTGATTTGCAAACCTTTGAGGAAACAGGGGTTGACATTGAATGGTCTCCATCTTTTTCATCCCTTCGAATCTTGATCGGGGTCGAGAAGCTTTTGATGATGAAATAGGTTGATCCTCCTTGCTTGTGGTTGAAACTGGTGGTGATATAGCAGGGAAAGCAGGTGCTGAAGGTGGTGATATTGAAGGTGGCGGTGGAACATCAGGTGACTCCATCTCTTGTGCACACCACTATTGATTTTCCCCAATTGAATTGACTCCATGTCTCTGAACCAAACTTGAGGGTGATTGGACAAATTGAGGTAAGCATTGAGGTTCTCTTTGCATGCTAAGAAACTGTGTGAACATCTTGGTCATAGTCTCTTGTTGACTTGCCAAGGAAGCAATGGCCGAATTGACTCGGTCAAAACGATCGTTGATCCCTTGAAGAATTAATCTCTTTGATAAACAAGTTTTCGATGGTAACCCTGAGTCTATTGAATAGGTTTAATTGATTGCTTGTTAGGATGGCGCAACCTAATTAGTTGATTAATTGAATCTCTGCTAGATTAGATTTGGTGAATAGCTAGTAATTGAATCTAATTGTGAGTAGTAAAGTTTTGATATGTTCAATGAATAACTAGTAAATGAAGTATTGAATTGGGTTAAGAATTGATCTTAAGTTGTGATGAATAACTAGTAATCATTAACTTATGTTTGGTACATCTATTGATCTTAATGCTTTATTGATTGCTTTAGTTGCTGAATAACTAGTAGCTAATTTTGGTAATTGATAAAAGATGTTTGATTAGGAATAACTTGTACTAATCTGATTTAAAATTGATTATGGATTAGGATGAAGAAGAAAAACTAGTATTCTGATTCCTTGCCAAAGACATGTTTATGGTGCTTATAAATTGATATGTTTTGATTGATGATCCATAGTGTTTATAATTAATTTGTGCTTAAGTGGGGATAAGTGGGGAAGTATTGCTTTTATTTTATTGATTTCTATTTAATTATTTTTGTGACAACCCTATTGTTTTCTTTATAATTTGTTGCTTTTAATCCGTTTTCTTCTTAGTTGTCTTGTGACAGTTAATTCAGACTGAGTTTTCTCAGTGGGATCGACTTTGACTTGCCCTATCTATCTATTAGAGAATGTATGTTAGGTTTTTATTTTATGATTGTTTGACGACAGCGCATAATTTTGGCGCCGTTGCCGGGAAGGACAACAAAGTTGATTAATTGAATCAAGACAATCTCAAGCCATCAACCATCTTCTTACCTCATCATATAACACCTTTCTTTTTCTTTTTCTTTCCTTTTCCGAATTCTTTTCCTCTAACCCTAATTTTCTTTTCCTTGCTTTCAATTCTTGCGATTTGGTCCCCTTGGAACCATAATCGCAATAAAACCCTTTTCCCCTCTTTTTCCCTTTTGCAATTCCATCCCTCACAAACCCTAATCGCAATTTCCCTTTTTCTTTCCTTTAATTTTCGATTTCAATTGTGCTTTGATTTTTCTTGTTTTGTTTTGACAGATTTGGAAGCTGAATTGCTAAATTGATTTATGCAAACTAGATCAAGAAGCAATGGCAATTTAGTGTACGAACCTGATATAGACAAATTGGAAAAACAATTGAATGAAAAGAGAAATTCTGAAAGAGACAACGAAGAAGGAGAACCCTCAGTGACTAATTCTCAAGAGCATACATCCACCAATTCACCTAAATCAATTGCATCTTCATCTACATCTTGTGCATCTGCTTTAAGGAATCTTTTTGACATGGATAATCAACAACCAATCCAAAGAGTTCCAACTCTTAGAGAACTTGCAGCTCCGGACTTAGCCTTACAACCTTTGTGTATCACTTACACAGGTGCTGAAGCTTCGTTCGAGTTCAAATATGGTTTTATACATCTCTTGCCAAAATTTCATGGATTACCTGAAGAGGATCCACATCGCAATCTGAATGAATTTCACATGGCCTGTTCTTCAATGAGACCACAAGGAGTTACTGATGAGCAAGTTAAGCTCAGAGCTTTTCCTTTTCCTCTAGTCGATAGAGCAAAATATTGGCTTTATTGTTTACCTACTGGTTCAGTCACTACATGGCTGGATATGAAAATACACTTTCTGGAGAAGTATTTTCCTGCACACAAGGTTTCCAATATCAGAAAGGAAATCAGTGGAATCAGGCAGAATCCTGATGAGAGCTTATATGAATATAGGGAAAGATTCAATAGACTTGTTGCTTCATGCCCACACCATGGAATAGAGTCTCATCTGCTTGTTCAGTATTTCTATGAAGGTTTAACCGACTTAAAAAGACATGTGATTGATGCCGCTAGTGGAGGATCTTTGATGAATAAGGCTGCAGATGATGCAAACACACTGATTGAAAGTATGGCAGCCAGTGCTTAACAAACTGGAATTCGAGACCCCAGAGTGAGAAAAGTAGCTGAAATTGCTCAATCATCATCTCGTATGACGAGCATTGAACAAAGATTTGATTCCACTAACCTGCAATTGTCAAAATTAGCTCAGCTAATGGAAGGCAATGTTACTCCAAGTGTTCCCAAACACTGTGGAATTTGTTCTTTGGACACACATTATTCCGATGCTTGCCCAACTCTTTTCGAAGACGATGTTGAGGAAATTAATGCAATTGGCACAAATTATGGAAATTATACTCCTGGAGGGAGAGATCACCCCAATTTTCGTTGGAGTAATCAATCCAATTGATCAGTCGTCAGTGAATCATAAAAATAATCCCAACAATTACTAACTAAAAATTGCTAGGGCAAGTAGTGGTCGAATCCACAGAGAGATAGGTTATTATCCATTTTCCAATTAATTAGCTTAAAAACAAACAAACAAAATAAAAAGAATTTTGAAAGTAAAGTGAAAACACTAAATTAAATCAAAACAATCAATAACAATTAACTAAGAAAGCAAGGAACAAAATTAAGGAAACAATTATAATAAAAATCCCTCCAACATAGAATTAATATCACTCTTGACAATAATAACATGGATCATTGATAACTAAAAATTATGAAAACAATGGATAGTTTGTTTGGAATTAAATCCTAAATTACCAAATTTAGATAAGATTTCCTGGATCGGGCTTAAAAAATATCCATTTTATTCTTTAGCAGTCAATTTCCTAGATCGGGCTTAAAGATTACTTAAGAATAAAGCATTAAGAACAAGTAATTTATGAACAAGCACAACAAACAATTAATTATCTATTGATTCTTAAATCCCTTGGAAGGAATGGATCATTCGCTTCCAATTGCTACCAAACAATTAAATCTGAATGGATCGTTCGAGATTTAATTTAGCTAATGCCAACTCAGTTTATCAAGATAGTGTTGACTCCAATAAATCAAAACAAGTAAACATAGAATTCAAACAGAGATTTAAGAAATACCCAAAACAATTTTCATATATAAGCACAAAATCTCACCATGAAATTAGTCAATAGATCAATTAAATTCTACATTGGAGAAAAGAAAAGGATTACTCACTCATGAATTGAGTGAGCATCCAAAGAAAAGAAGAAAAACTTATCTATGGATAAAGAAAGAGAAGGGGGCAGCGGCTCCAAGGTTTTCTCCTCCAAATCTTCAAGCAATTCTCCAAAAATAAAATACAATCTCTACATAATAAAAACCTAGACCTAAGGTGGCTATTTATAGTGGAAAATAACCCCTAAAGACTCCAATTATAACTATGATAGGACTCTAGGACGGTTTAGGCTCTAACTTGGTCTCCAAGTTGGCTTAAAAGTCTTCATAGGCCGAAATTATAGTGAAAATCGGATCTTGGAAAATTCGGGAATCGTGCAGAGACTTTGACAGTGATTTTGGGCTTGAAGATGGCAGAACTGGGCTTCGGACTTCAGAGCAAAGTTGTAGATCTTGGAGTTCTCTTTCCAACGCCTACTCATGGGCTTCATTTGGAGCTCTGAGTAGAAAGTTATGGCCCTTTTACCAAGACTGCGATGAATGTTAATCCAATTAGGACTAGTATGCGGGAATTGGATATTTTATAGGGATTGTGCGACACCAATTGGGTTTTTTTAACTCAAATTGTGGGCTTATATGGGCTGAATATTATCCCATATAAGATATTCATAATTCCAAGTCTTCAAGGCTTCTCCTTAGCTTGTCTTCAATCCTTCGCGATTTATACTCGATCCTTAATTCTTGCTCTTTGAATTAATTTCTTCAATGATCTTCAATTCTTCAAATTAACTTCAGTAAGTCTTCAATCACGAACTTCGAATCTCCAAATCTTCACTCAAAATTACTTTGCTCATATATGTGTAAAAAGTCATCAAAATAACTCCAAAAATAGTGAAAATTAGTAAGTTTTCACTTTCCATCTCTTAAAGACTCAAAAACACAAATATTAACAAAATAAGATATATTAGAGCATAAATTCATCCAAAAACATAAGAAAATAACTATAAAAATAGGGTTATTTTTTGCTCGATCACCAATGCTCAGCCAAGACAACAATTTTCTCAGCCAAGATCCCCTTTTCCTCAAAAGCCGCAAGGTGATTCTTCTAGACTTGAGGATATTGTTGCTCGAATTGCTTCATCGCAATTTGAATTTCAAAAGACTGCTCAAGATAGATTCAATCAAGTGAAGACAACTGTCGACACTATAATTGAAGATAGATTCAAACGAAGTCATAGATATGAAATTACAAGGCCAAGCTAGGATACCTGCTCAATCAAAAGTCAATCTGTTGATACCTAAATTTACAATTAGGGGTAAACTTGTCCTCAAGAATGTTAGAACAAGATGTGTGGCTCAGATTTAATCTAATTCTGAAGCTAGATCAAAATTGATACCATCCTTGACATATTTTAAATTAGGAAAATAATTTTATTCTTCCTAATTTCCTATAATTGGGCCGAAATTATAAATATTTATTGAATAATATTTATAATTATTTTATAATTATTATTATTTCAGTAAATAATGGTTAGAAAGGAAATAAAGTCATCTTGTATGATTTCTGATTCTGATTGAGATTAAATTCTTATATGACCATTCTAATTTTGTAAAATGTATAATGCCATGTCAAAAGTGGACATATGGAATGATATGTGGCGCAATAAGGCCTAGCCCAGGCCGCCCATGCCTAAAATTTGATCCCTATTGAATTAAATGCAACTTTGTATTTTATTCAGTTAAGGACAAAAGGCGAAATCAATAAAATTGAATGGCCTGGAGAGGTGCGATTCAAACAGGGATTTTTCCATTATGATCCTTGACTCTCATAGATCATTCTGACAAAATTTCAACTCATTCTGACTTAAGATGAAAAACTTATGCACATTTTTCAATTAAGAACAGTTTGGGGTGTGAAACCAATTTCACCATGATAGAGAGCTCATTTTCAACCAAGATTTTTCCTATGGTCTTAATATGGTAGCCAAACCCTACTGGTGAAATTTGGACTCAATCTGACTTCGTTTGCAGCTTTTTCATATTTATCAATTAAGGACATGAGGTTTTCCACCCCGGTTTAGTCAAAATTAAATTTGATTTCTGTTCTGACCGAATTAATGGCCAAGAATGATCAATTCAAGATCAATTTCATGGTCAAGGAAGTCTTGGTCGAATATGAGGCCATTTTGGCTATTTTCAACAGCAATCAGTAAACAGTGCAGCACAATTAGGACCTGAATCAGACCAGATTGCATCAGATTGGAAGTAGATTTCGTCTAAGCCATTTTTGGGAAGATATAGCCGGCCTTGATAGTCATTTAAAGGTGGTCATTCAAGGTTGATCAAAGTTGAAAGTCATCTTGGAAGTTTCATGAAGATTTTCTGAGAGATCAGATTGAAGAAAGAATTAAAGCAGAACAAAACAGATTGAAGAAGCAATTAATAGGCAGACAAAATGGGGAAGACGGCCTTGGTATCCAAGCCTAGGCCACCCCCTATATAAAGGGTCTCCCTCCTTCAGTTTTAAACAGACTCCTGCAGCCTCAAATTTGCTCCGCGAAAAAACTAAGCTCCGTGCTTATTTTCTCTCAGGCCCTACGCCACTTTCTTCTTTCAGGCCCTGCGCCACTCTCTGCAGCAACCCTGCAAAATTCATCTCTTTTTTCAACACGAGTCAGCCTCGTTTTCTCAATATTTTTCTACTTCAACTCCGTCTCAGGACGTTAAATCAACTCTCCGCGAGTTTTTCTTCTCTTTCAATTTCGTCTCAGGACGTTATACATTTTCTTTTCAATTCTTCTTATGAATAACAACCTGCTTGTTATTTTCAATCAATTTTTAAAGCAAGAAATCTTTTCAGGCATTTACTTTCTTATAGTCAATTTGGGATCGATGATTCTAATGCTCCGGTGTGACTTTGATCCAGTTCCCGCAATTCACTCGCTATGATTTATTTTTGTGCTACGCGCACCACCAAAATGCTTTTTCTACTTCTTTGTCTTTTTCAGCAAAATGACTGGCACGCCCTGCGCTGCTATTAAGTTTTTCGCAAAAGCTCTACCCAAAGAGATTTTTGGCGCAACATCTCTTTTTGGCACGTCCAGTGGGACACAAAATGATTGTCTTCTCACTCCGGGTTTGTCAAAAGATTTCTTGCTCCATCTTCTTTGAGATTTTTTCAATTTTTTCTCAAGTCGGCGATCCCCGACTTTTCTTTTAATTTTCGCAGATCTGGTGTACGCCTAGGCCAAGCCCGCACCAATGTTTTCCTCCCACTTTGGTCATACCAAAACTTCTCTTTTTGGTATGCCCAGTGGGACTGAAAATAATTGACTTCTCACTCTGCGTAATGTCAAAAGATTTCTTGCCTTATCTTCTTTGAAAATTTTTATTTTTCTGTCGCAGATCTGGTATCCGCCTAGTTAGGCTCGCACCAACCTTTTCTTTTCTCCAAAACGGCGCCCTCCCTAACCCGGACCACGCCGAATTCCTCTTTTCTGAAGTCCAAAGTGTCCACCGAGACAGTCAACACCAACGACTACATTTAACGACCTGAAGCCGGACACAACAACTTGTCTTCCCGCTCCCGTCGTTTTAAAGGTTTTCTTTTTTACTTTCACCTTTATTTTCCCTTTTGCAAGGTCTTTCTGCAAGATCATGCCTCCGAAAAACGATGATGGAAAACGACCTCAAGAATCACCGAGTCAAATCAAAGACTCTAGAGCCGACCCATCTAAGAGAGCAGAGTCACCTGACCCTGATATCTTTGTTTGGCAGACTCTATACGACTCTCAACAAGATCGATGCATCTCAGGATCGACTTGTCCGAACTTTAGATCAGCAAAGATCTGAATCACAGGACAACATCCAAAATCTTATTAATAGGATGGAGGTTGGACTCGGGGGGCAAAACCAACGACTTGGTGTCCTACCTGCACCACCACCACCTCAAAACGTTGCAAACAACGTTGTACATGATGCAAATAATCAGGGGTAAAATCTCAATTTGGTACCAAATCTATTACGAAAATCTCAATATAATATCAAACCTAAAAGTTGGCTCAAATTGATGCTAAACCTTTTTGGAAAAGCTCAAATTTTCGAAATTAATTAGAAAAATAAAGCTCCAATTTTTTGGATTTATTTGAAAAAATAAAATAAAAATAAATCTAAAATCTTTAAATTAATATAAATCAGAAATTTCTTTTTTGGCACAAAAAAAATCAGAAATTTCTTTTTAATCTTTCTTCCACCTCCCTACAGCAAACACCAGAAACACTTTTTTTCTTCACCCTTTTGAATCAAACACAATTTTTTAAGAACTTGGCATGAACACTATGAACATTCAAGTTGTGGTTTTTCTAATGACTAGCAGTGATTGAGCCAAAATTGACCCTATTTTTATGACTATTTTACTATGTTTTTAGACCCATTTATGCTTAAATATATGCTATTTTATTAATATTTGTGTTTTTAGTCTTTAAGTGATGTGAAAATGAGAAATTGTTATTTTTCACTACTTTTGGAGCTATTTTGATGACTTTTTACACAGATTTGAGCAAAGCAATTTTGAGCATAGATTTGGAGATTCGAAGTTCGTGTTTGAAAACCATTTGAAGATAAATTGGAGACTTGAAGACTATTGAAGATTTATTTCAAGAGGAAGAATTGAAGATTGGAGCCTTAATTGAAGACAAGCCATGGATAAACCTTCAAGCTTTGGTATTTTTGGATATTTTATATGGGAAAATACTCAGCCCATATAAATCATTAATTGGAATTAAAATCCCAATTAATAACTCCTATATCCAAGGAAATATCCAAATCCCATAGATTCCCAATTCTAGTCCTAACAGGATTAGGATTCAGGCGCAGTTTTGGTAGAAAAATCATACCTTTCTGCTCAGACCTTCGTTTGAAGCCCATGAGTACTCGTTGGAAAGCTAACTCCGAGAGCTACAACTTTCCTTTGAAGTCCAAGACCCAGTTCTGTCGTTTTCAAGTCCAAAAATGCCGTCGAAGTCCCTGCACGAATTCAGGATGTTTTCAGGATCCTATTTTAACTTGGATTCTACTCTAGGATGACTTTTAATCTAACTTGGAGTTTAAGTTAGACCCAAAACCGACTTAGAACCCTTTCCAAGTTAGGATTGGAATTCCTAGGGTTATATCCACTATAAATAGCCACCTCCTGTAACACAAATCACATACCTTCACATAATTCTCTTTAGATTTATTTTCTTAGTTTTTCTTCTAGTTTTTAGGCAAGGGTGCTGCCACCCCCTATAACCATAGGGAGGTGCGACATACCTAGGTATTTTGTCAAGGAGATTTCGTCCCTTCTAGTTCTGTAAGTACTCTTATGCCGCTCATGGATTTGGGAAAATCCATGAGTAGCTAAATTCTTATACTTCTAATCCTTTGGTGAATTAAATCAATTGATATGGTGAGATTTCTATACTTATAATTTGGTATTTTATTTTTGATAGATAGCATGTTAAACTCTGTTTTATTCCATAACCTTGATTTTATTGGTTTATGCGGCCGATAAATTGATAATTTGAGAGATCGATTGCTAAATCAGGCGGAATAGTTAACCCTCGAGTCTGATTGTTTGGTAGCAAGTTGATGACGTTTAATAGACGCTCAATTGGGTTTGCATGCCAGTGATCGGATTTTATCTGGTTGTTGTATGGTTTTATTTTTTAAGCATGTGTGAACGAACTAATTAATTAGTTAATCTTAATGCTTTGTTGCTTGGTGAATCTTTAAGCCTTAACCGGTAATTGATTTGTTAAGTTAACAATAGGGGTAATTTAAGCCTTAACCGGTAATCTTATCTAAATAGCATGTTAGGTTTTCCTAGACCAGTTATCATCAAGGATTTAATATTGAATTCATCTTTTAAAACAAGGACCCATATTCAATTTGATTGTTTTCTACCGTTGGAGAAGAAGTATGCTTTAATTATTGTTTTCTTTCTTATTTGCCATAGACTTAGATTTAATTTTCTTTGCTTTGTTTCCTAGTTTAATTGTTTTCTGTTTAATTGTTTTCTTTCAACCTCTGCTTTCTGTGTTTTGTTTGGAGAGATTTTAAGGAATGTATCTTAGGATAAAGTCTACACCATTCTCTGTGGGATCGACCCCCTGCTTGCCCTATCTACTATAGTTAGGATTTTGTGGGGAATTATTTTTATGATTGCTGACGACCGATCATAAATTTTGGCGCCGTTGCTGGGGAAGGGAACTTTTTCTGGTTTTTGCCAGGGGAAGGAAAATAGACTCATCTGAAGACAAATCCTGGGAATTTTCTCTTAGTCTCTGCGTTTCTGATCTAAAAAAAAAATTTCCGTTTTTAATTTTGAGTCTGCGTTTTTTCTAAAAAAAAAAAAAATTTTTGTGTTTTTGCGTCATAAAAAAAAGAGTCTTGCGTTTTTAGTGTTGCGTTTTTGAAAAAAAAAAGTTTTGTGTTTTGCGTCAAGAAAAAAAAATGTTTTTGCGTCATAAAAATTTTTTTTGTTTCTGCGTAATAAAAAAAAATTTATCCCTGCGTCAGAAAAAAAAAAATTTTTCTTTTATTTTCTGTCTTTAATTTTAATTTTGTTTAAGAACTTTTACTACTAAGAATTTTTCTTTTGAGTTTTTCTAGGAAGCTGCATGCCAAAGACAAGAAGTAGTGGTACAGAAGAGTTTGAATTTTATCCAGAGCCAGAAAGAACTCTATTTTCGCTGAGGAAGGAGAAATCAAATCGACAACAAGAAGAGGAGTCATCCAATTCAAGTTCTCAATCTAATTCTCCTAAATCTGCTGCTTCAACATCGTCACAAGACATGGCAAACGAAGGACCTAAAACCCTGTGAGAGCTTTCTGCACCAAACGTCAATGCACAACGCTTAGCAATTCGATACCCAGATACGACTGCAAACTTTGAGATTAAATCTGGATTTATTCAGATTTTACCCAAGTTCCATGGTCTGTCTGGAGAAGATCCTCACCGACATCTAACCGATTTCCAGATTGCCTACACATCAACAAATATTCAAGGTATCACTGAAGGCCAATTCAAGCTAAGAACTTTTCCGTTCACTCTTGTGGATCGTGCAAAAGATTGGTTGTACCTCTTACCAATCGATTCAATCACATCTTGGACGAGCCTTAAGAAGTTGTTCTTGGAAAAGTACTTTCCTGCTCATAAAGTATCAAGTATAAGGAAGGAGATTTGCGGAATTAAGCAACGCCATGGAGAAACAATGCACGAATATTGGGAACGTTTCAAGACACTTTGTGCGAGCTGCCCCAATCATCAAATCATTGAACAGTTGCTGATCCAATACTTCTACGAAGGACTACTACCGTTTGACAGATCTTCCATAGATTTTGCAAGTGGAGGAGCTTTCATAGACAAAACTCCTACCGATGCTTGGACTTTAGTGGAGAACATGGCTACCAACACTCAACAATTCGGATCTCGAGAAGACTATTCAAGAGAAGGCAATACAAGAAGAATCAATGAAGTCTCTACCCATTCCACCTCACTGGAGCAACAACTTCAAGAAACAAATCAGCAAGTCGCTGCGCTCACTGATTTATTCAATGCAAAATTTTCAAGTGTGCCTAAGATTTGTGGAATTTGTAAACAAGGACACTACACTGATAAGTGCCCTTCTTTGGAACACACCGCGCAAGAAATCAATGCTGTTGGAATGCAAGGAGCATATAAAAGGAAACATGAACCTTATTGGAGAGCCGAGCAACCAAGTCAACAATATGCGAACCAAGGTAACTATCAAGTAAGGCCAATAAATTGTCAAAGGCCTAGTTTTCAACAATCGTCACAAGCTATCGAGATGCAACAATTGAGAAAAGCTATGGAGATGATGAGAAAACAAATCAGTCAATTGGCTAGTGACATGAGTGAAATCAAGACACAAGGTCAACAAAGGATCCCATCGCAACCAAAGGTGCCTCCTAAGGAAAACGTGAGTGCAATCACTTTATGGAGTGGAAATATCACACAAGATGAAGGAGAGCCGAGCTACACCAAAGAAGAATTGCAAGTGCTTGACAAAGAAATCAAGATTGAAGATGATCCCAGAAGAAAATATGGCGCAACCACCAAGGAAACCGCCACCGACAAGACTGATTCTAAGAAAGGAGCCAGTAAAGAATCTTCATCGATGACACCTGCCCAGATTTCCAAAGGAAGACAAAGGATAAAAGACATTCGATAACGCTACAACGAGAATTTCCACCAATTTTGGGGGAGATTTAAGAAGTTGTGTATCGATTGCCCTCAACATGGATTCAATAAGGGAATTCTAATTCAAATCTTCTATGGAGGATTAGGACTCAAAGATCGAGTTCTTGTTGATTCCTTTAGTCGCACTCCAATATTGAAGAGAACCCCGATGAATGCATATTATGCGTTTGAAGAATTATCCCGAAGGACGGAATTTTCAACCTCAAAGGAAGAGCAAGAAGCCTACAAGCAAGGAGTTCAGCCACAAGGAGAGAAGCAGAAGATGGAAGCTAAGGAACCAATGGAAGACGCTCAAGGTCATGATCGAGCCAACTCAGCCGGCCATTGCCCGGCTATGGCCCGACCATCGTCGCACATGGCCCGGATAGGACCGGCCATGACCAAGCCGCCCCGAGAGACCTGCCCGGCCACAGCCCGACCACCCAAACCATCTGCCCGGCCATCCGCGCACCATGCCCGGCTAGCCGCGCCTTCTTCCGTGTCTTCCTCCACGCCATTCGAGCCTTATGCCCGACCATGCCCGGTACCAACTGCACCAGCCGCGCCTCATGCCTGGCTAGGACCGACTACAACCGAGTCAAGTGCCCAGCCATGCCCGGCCAGCGCTGCATCCTCCGCACGCCCCACCTGGTTAGGACCGACCATTGCTGCGCCACCTTATGTTTCTACCAGGCCATATCCGCTCAAAGCAGCGCCACTACCAAGCCACTACCGGCCATTCACCGTGCCATAACCGTTGATGATTTCAAATCTTGATAAAATTCAACTTGAAGTTTTCAAAGCCATCAATGATACTCTCAAAATCATTGTGGACCTGTTGAAGGTATCCATAGTTCCTTCACCCTTGAAGCATAATTTTTTTAAGGCAGTCTAGCCAAAGAGCTTAAAGAAAGGCGCTTATTGGGAGGCAACCCAATGATTTTACATGAAGAACCAAAGGAGAGCAAATGGAGCTTATTTTGGACGATTGCAAGATGAATTCAAAAAGAGACCAGTTTCAGAAGCAATGATGGAGCTTATGCCTACAAACAGAGAAGCTTTCTTTAACCCTATCTATTTTTTCAAAAATTTTGAAATTTTATGCATATATTGATTGATTGATTTGGTTATGATTGATTAATACTTAGAATTTTAAGAAAGTTTTATTTGATTGATTGATTGATAGCATGATATCTGATTTCTTAGATTAGGTATAATTAGAGTTTGTGATAAAAGCATATTGTTCATTATTTTCTATGAGTGCCTATTTCTAGAACTTATGTTTAATTTTTATTGAAATTACAAATATGATAGTATGTTATGCATATGTCAAGAACAAGTGGGGGGGAATACTTATATAAAAGGGTAGTTAAAAAAATTGTTTTAAAAAAGAAGTGCTTTCATGCAAGAGGAGAAGAGGTATTTCTGCATACTTTAAAAAATATATATATCAATCCATTGTTGTCACTCTTTTCTTTAACAAAAGGAGTTAGTAACCCTTGGAAAGAGGATAAGAGGCATGGAATTGCAGAAATATTGTCCCTCTGAAAAAAATAAAAAGAAGGAGTCCTTCTAGAGTGCTAGTAGCCTCAAAAATGGGAGTTAGTAACCCCAAATCATGAACACTTCGAGGTTAGTAACCTCAATTTTTTAAAAATCATTTACCCTTTAAAAATCTATTATAACCCACACGTAAATCCTTGATTTGTATCTATGATATGCATTCCTTTGAGTAATGGAGATAAAGATGAAGACATAAGCCTATAGAAAGAAGTAATTATATGATGTAATGAATGGTAAGTGATTAGAACTACTTTAATTATGGTTACTTAAGAATAAAGATGCTTGCTATTTATTGATCTTTTGAATTGAGTGCTCTTATGATTCTTTGTTATTTTGATTTCATAATTATATTAATTCTTAATATGTGTATGCATTCAAAGTTTTTGAAAAGTTTGAATTAAAATGGAATTTTGATTTGCATTAGATTATAGGATTGTTTTTAAGGTGTTCAAGTTTAGTGATTTTCATAGTTTTCTACACTAGTTTGCTAGGGACTAGCAAAGATTTAGTGTGGGGGAATATGATTGAGCCAAAATTGACCCTATTTTTATGGCTATTTTACTATGTTTTTAGACCCATTTATGCTTAAATATATGATATTTTATTAATATTTGTGTTTTTAGTCTTTAAGTGATGTGAAAATGAGAAATTGTTATTTTTCACTACTTTTGGAGCTATTTTGATGACTTTTTACACAGATTTGAGCAAAGCAATTTTGAGCATAGATTTGGAGATTCAAAGTTCGTGTTTGAAGACCATTTGAAGATAAATTGGAGACTTGAAGACTATTGAAGATTTATTTCAAGAGGAAGTATTGAAGATTGGAGCCTTAATTGAAGACAAGCCATGGATAAGCCTTCAAGCTTTGGTATTTTTGGATATTTTATATGGGAAAATACTCAGCCCATATAAATCATTAATTGGAATTAAAATCCCAATTAATAACTCCTATATCCAAGGAAATATCCAAATCCCGTAGATTCCCAATTCTAGTCCTAACAGGATTAGGATTCAGGCGCAGTTTTGGTAGAAAAATCATACCTTTCTGCTCAGACCTCCGTTTGAAGCCCATGAGTACTCGTTGGAAAGCCAACTCCGAGAGCTACAACTTTCCTTTGAAGTCCAAGACCCAGTTCTGCCGTTTTCAAGTCCAAAAATTTCGTCGAAATCCCTGCACGAATTCAGGATTTTTTCAGGATCCTATTTTAACTTGGATTCTACTCTATGATGACTTTTAATCTAACTTGGAGTCTAAGTTAAACCCAAAACCGACTTAGAACCCTTTCCAAGTTAGGATTGGAATTCCTAGGGTTATTTCCACTATAAATAGCCACCTCCTGTAACACAAATCACATACCTTCACATAATTCTCTTTAGATTTATTTTCTAGTTTTTCTTCTAGTTTTTAGGCAAGGGTGCCGCCACCTCCTATAACCATAGGGAGGTGCGACATACCTAGGTATTTTATCAAGGAGATTTCGTCCCTTCTAGTTCTGTAAGTACTCTTATGCCACTCATGGATTTTCCCAAATCCATGAGTAGCTAAATTCTTATACTTCTAATCCTTTGGTGAATTCAATCAATTGATATGGTGAGATTTCTATACTTATAATTTGGTATTTTATTTTTGATAGATAGCATGTTAAACTCTGTTTTATTCCATGACCTTGATTTTTATTGGTTTATGCGGCCGATAAATTGATAATTTGAGAGATCGATTGCTAAATCAGGCGGAACAGTTAACCCTCGAGTCTGATTATTTGGTAGCAAGTTGATGACATTTATTAGACGCTCAATTGGGTTTGCATGCCAGTGATTGGATTTTATCTGGTTGTTGTATGGTTTTATTTATTAAGCATGTGTGAACGAACTAATTAATTAGTTAATCTTAATGCTTTGTTGCTCGGTGAATCTTTAAGACTTAACCGGTAATTGATTTGTTAAGTTAACAATAGGGGTAATTTAAGTCTTAACCGGTAATCTTATCTAAATAGCATGTTAGGTTTTCCTAGACCAGTTATCATCAAGGATTTAATATTGAATTCATCTTTTAAAACAAGGACCCATATTCAATTTGATTGTTTTCTACCGTTGGAGAAGATGTATGCTTTAATTATTGTTTTCTTTCTTATCTGCCATAGACTTAGATTTAATTTGCTTTGCTTTGTTTCCTAGTTTAATTGTTTTCTGTTTAATTGTTTTCTTTCAACCTCTGCTTTCTGTGTTTTGTTTGGAGAGATTTTAAGGATTGTATCTTAAGATAAAGTCTACACCCTTCTCTGTGGGATCGACCCATGCTTGCCCTATCTACTATAGTTAGGATTTTGTGGGGAATTAATTTTATGATTGCTGACGACTGATCAAGCAGTTTTTTTATGCTTTTGGATCAATAAAAAGGACAGCCAAGTAGTGGGCACCGCACCAGATTTTGCAACCTTTTGCTGCAATAATCATTTGCCATTGCTCAATGATGATGAAAATTTTGAACTTAGGAAGAAATTTGCAGAAATAGCAAAATCACATCTCTAGATAACAATAATTTGAGTTCAACTCAATCCTTAACACCAGTAGCTTATTAAGTATCATAATAAGTAGAACATTACAAAAAATACCCAAAGACTTAATTTCATCAATGATTCCAACAAGACTTCTTGCCTTCTTCACCTACATATTTCTTTACTTGTCAAATGAGTTAGGTCCCCTCTTCTTGCTTGGCCACTTTAGGAGTTTGGCCTCTCACCTTACCGACACGAACCAGAGAACAGTGAACCTTACCTTAAGTAATGCAAAGCAACCGAAATTTTCAGAAACAAAATACAAAAGAACCCCTCAAGTAAACGAAGAAAAGGCTAAAGGATAAAGCTTTGGAGATTAAACCCATGGCAAATTGCTGAAAGATTGCTGGTTTTTCGATCTCTTTGGTTATGTCGTGGCGGTGAGCAGAGAATAAGGATTTGCAGACATTAAACAAAGGTTATTAATATAGATGCTTAGACACAATCCCTTCCCCAGTAAACATAACCATAGTTTAAATCATAACAATAGTTGGATTGGGATATTAGACAAAGTAATTTCATAATTTGATTTGAAACCATAATTATACCACAACCATAGAAATTCAGGGAAAATATCAAAAAATCGAAAGGGAAAGCATTTCCTTTCGACTCGGCACCTTCAATGGCGACGCCTTCTTCAACGGAAGGATGAGATTCGTTTCTTCTTCTCCCTCTGTTATCTTCTTCTTCTGTTCTCGGTTCGTAATAGTCCTCAGCGTCTTTTTTCTTCTTGTGCTTCTTCTTTTCTTTCTGTTTTTTTTTTTCAATAGTTGAACACGGTGAAAAACTGAAAATCGGTTTTAGCAGTTGAAGATTTATGAGATCTGCAGTTAGGATACTGATTTGGTTGTTTCTAGTTTTGGGAGACTATAGTTCATTTATGTTCATATTGGTTTTTTAAAAAATTAATCGGTTTGATCTTGTTAAAAAAAAAATCTTGTTTGGAGTTTGATTTAGGGGTTAAGTTGTTTTAATAAAAAAAATCTTTAATTTGACCAAATATAATTTATAATTATAATTATATTTTCGGCCAACAAATTAAAATTATTTTAAAATATTTAATTTTCAATAATTTAATTTTTAATTATTAAAAGATAACGTGAAATGACGGAAAATTAGATTTAACGCGAGTGTCTTACACTCGCTAACGACAGACACGAAATGGTACTAAATTGAACTTTTCTAAAAAGGTTTAGCATCAATGATCGGTCGTCAGCAAATCATAAAAGTAAAAATAAAAATAAAGATAGTTAGGACAAGTAGGGGTCGATCCCACAGAGAGAAAGGTTATTATTCTTTTTCTTAAAATAAAACAAATAAAATAAAGAAGATTTTGAGAGTAAAATTAAGTTAAACCAATCTAGCAATTAAAATTATCTAAGAACGCAATCAAGAAAATTAAAGAAAACAATTAATCAGAAAGCAGAGAATAAATTGAGAAAATAATTAAGAAACCTCCAACATAGAATTAATATCCCTCTTGACAACAATAACATGGATCATTGATATCTAAAGATTATGAAAACAATGGATAGCTTGCTTGGAATTTAATCCTAAATTACCTTAATTAGATAAAGCTCTTGATCCAGTGTAAATTATCCATTTTATTCTTTAAATAATTACCTCTTGATCCAGTGTGATAATTACTCAAGAATAAAGCATTAAGATCTAGTAATTTACAAGCACAATGGGCAATTAAAAATTGGTCAAAGATTCTTAAATCCCTTGGAAGGAAGATCCTTCGCTTCCAATTGCTACCTCACAATTAAATCCGAAGATCCTTCAAGATATTAATTTAGCTAATGCTACTTAATTTATCAAGAAAGTGCTAGTTTCAATCTATCAAAACAAGCAACATAGAATTCATGCAGAGATATTAGGAAATACCCAATTAATTTTCATATAAAAGCACAAAATCTCACCATGATATAAGTCAAGAGATCAATTAAATTTTACATTGGAGAAAAGAAAAGGATTACTCACTCATGAATTGAGTGAGCATCCAAAGAAAAGATGAAAAACTTATCTAAGGATGGGAATTAGAGGGGCCGGCGGCTCCTAGGGCAAAACTCCTCCAAATCTTCAACAATTCTTCAAAAATAAAATCTCTAGATCTACATACCTCACAAACCTAGACCTAAGGTGGATATTTATAGTGAAAATAATCCTAGAAAATCCAATCCTAACTTGGAAAGGGGTCTAAGTCGATTTTGAGTCTAACTTAGAGTTTAAGTTAGATTAAAAATCTTCCTAGAGTAGAATCCAAGTCAAAATAGGATCCTGAAATTTTACTGAATTCGTACAGGGACTTCGACATCCTTTTTGGACTTGAAGACGACAGAACAGGGTCTTGGATTTCAAAGGAAAGTTGTAGATCTCGGAGTTAGCTTTCCAACGAGTACTCATGGGCTTCAAACGAAGGTCTGAGCAGAAAGTTATGATTTTTCTACCAAAACTGCGCCTGAATCCTAATCCTGTTAGGACTAGAATCGGGAATCTACGGGATTTTGGATATTTCCTTGAATATAGGAGTTATTAATTGGGATTTTAATTCCAATTAATAATTATATGGACTGAGTATTTTCCCATATTAAATATCCAAAATTCCTTAGCTTCCGGGCTTCTTCATGGCTTGTCTTCAATTCTTCGCAATTAAACCTCCATTCTTCAATTCTTGCTTCTTGGAAATTATTCTTCAATGGTCTTCAAATCTTCAAATTGTCTTCAATAAGTCTTCAAATCTTCAAATTGTCTTCAATAAGTCTTCAAACACGAACTTCGAATCTCCAAATCTATACTCAAAATTACTTTGCTCATATTTGTGTAAAAAGTCATCAAAATAGCTCCAAAAGTAGTGAAATTATCAAATTATCAATTTCACATCTCATAAAGACTCAAATCACAAAAATAACATATATTTAAGCATAAATTGATCCAAAAACATAATAAAATAGCCATAAAAATAGGGTTGTTTTTGCCTCGATCAATCATTTGAGCCAACTTTTAGGTTTAGTACTATATTGAGATTTTCGTAATAGGTTTGGTACCAAATTGAGATTTTAGCCAATAATCAGCAAGTGCCACCTATCAGGCAAGGTATGGAGCAACAGGCCTTGGATGGGGAGAATGTCGTTACACCTCTCCTTGATCCTGCTTTGAATCTTCCTGAGATGGTCGCTGACAATATTGAGGAGGCTAACAATGCTGAACCTCACGTCACTTCTTATGTCCCTCCACATATCATAATTGGCTATGGGAATTGCAACGGCAACAAGAACAACAATTTACGCCATCCTTAACAACGACCACCTCAAGTTGGAGGACCCATACCCAACGCCCAAATGGAGGCACACAGACAAGTCAACCAGAATCATATCAGCGAGATAATTGAAGATATGATTGGTCCTGCTTTCAGGAGGGTTGGCCGACCATCATTCTGTAAACCATATCCCGAGGAGTATGATAGTTACATCCACTTCCTCGAGGTTATAAAGTGCCTGATTTCACTAGTTTCTCAGGAACATCAAGTGAACAGTCCATCTTAGAGCATATTGCTCGCTTTACAGTTCAATGTGGAGAAGCTAACTCTGGCTAACACAAACTGCGACTTTTCCCAAATTCTATCACTGAGGCAGCTTTCACGTGGTATATTAATTTACCACCTAACTCAGTGAGGACTTGGGAAGAAATGGAAAGAATGTTTCATACACAGTTCTATAGAACTGAACCTGAAATATCCATGGCCGATCTATCACGCCTGTACCAGAAAAAGGAGAGCGGGCTGAAGATTACTTGGCACGTTTCAAAAAATTAAGAAAGCGATGTCGTACTCCACTTCCTGAGGAAGAGTTCGTGAGACTAGCTCATAATAGGCTAGACATGGAACTCAGAAAGAAGTTTGAGGGAGTAGACTTTAGAGATTTCTTTGAAATGTCAACCAAGGTGGGTAGATATGAAGCTTTGCTGCGCGAAGATAATGAACGACGAAGTTCATCTTATGGCACTTATTATCAAGAGCCAAATTTTGAATTCGGCGTAGCAGAAATCAAAGCTGATCGACCCATTGAATGCCCCTCACTTGTCAAAGCTGGGATAGGTCATCCACAAACACAAGAACGTCTTGCTATGATGCACCAACGTCAGGCAGACAAAAGACCTTATGATGGAAGCAGAACTTATTCCTTTGACGTATCAAAGACTAATGAAGTTTTTGATTTCTTGTTTAAGTCAGGGATGATTAAACTTCCACCAGGTCATGTTCTTCCGTCACCAGATGACCTCAAGGGCAAGGAATACTGCAAATATCATGACTCATGGAAACATGCCACCAATAATTGCACTGTATTCAAAAACCTAGTGCAAGAAAAGATTGATCGTGGCATCTTCTAGTTTCCTGAACCTCCTAAGAAAGATATGGGAGTCGACAAAGACCCTTTTCCTACTCTAGTACACATGACAACCGTCAACTTCCCAAAAGATGGTTGAATAACTAAAGAGGCAAGGGTCAATGAAGTCATGAATGATGAGCCAAAAAGCAAGAAAAAGAGGTTAGAATCGTCTACCGCATCTGGTACAGCCGAACCTCAAAAGGCAAACAAGTTCAATCAGTATTCCACTCCAAAGGATCAAGCCAACAAAATTACTGCTAAGACAGTGAATGATTGGCATGATCATTCCAAGGCTCCAAGGTTGGTCATACGCCAAAGTAAGACCCCCAGGAGGAAAATCGAATATCCATCATCTGATGATGTCATGGATGATTCTGATCAACCACCAGAGTTGGAAGCAAAGAAAGGAGTTCGAATGAAACTTGATTTCTCAACTTCAACTCCGAACAAAGAAAGATCCAGAGATCTTCTTGCTTAGAAAGCTGACGACAACCAGGGATATTGGAAGGATGAAATATAGTTTCCAACTCCCATGGAAAGTCAGAAAAAATCTTCTTCAGCACCATCTTCTTCTTTGGTACATGAACAACCAACTGGGGGGCAAGCATCAGATTCACAAGATGAATCTACTTGCAACACACCCTAAAAAGGCTAGAAGTCAAATTCGGCCTTGGTTGAATCAAAGAAAAGTTGAGTACCGTGCTGCGGCCATCAACAAAGAGATACAACTACGCCAAAAACAGGTTGATCAAACTTCAAGACCTCGAATAGTCAAGCCAAAAATAGGTTGATTTTGTGCTTATATATATTGTTAGGGTATTTCTTAATTCTCTGTTTTAATCCTATGCTAACTTGTTTTGATTGATTGGAGTCGACACTATCTTGATAAATTGAGTTTGCATTAGCTAAATTAAATCTAGGACAATCCATCCAGATTTAATTGTTTGGTAGCAATTGGAAGCGAACGATCCATTCCTTCCAAGAGATTAAGAGTCCATGGATAATTAATTGTTTGTTGTGCTTGTTCATAAACTACTCGTTCTTAATGCTTTGTTCTTTCGTGATCTTTAAGCTCGATCCAGGAAATCGATTGCTAAAGAATAAATGGGATAATTTAAGCCCGATCCAGGAAATCTTATCTACAATTGGTAATTTCGGATTTAATTCCAAACAAGCTGTCCATTGTTTTCATAATTTTTAGATATCAATGATCCATGTTATTTTTGTCAAGAGGGAGATTATTTCTATGTTGGAGGGTTTTCTTAATTTAATTGTTTTCTAATTTATTCACTGCTTTCTGATTGATTGTTTTCTTTAATTTTCTTGATTGCTTTCTTAGTTAGTTGTTTTTATTTAATTTTAGTATTTTTAATTTACTCTTAAAACTCTTTTTCCTTGTTTAATTGTTTTTAAGCTAATTGATTAGAAAAAGAAGAATAATCTATCTCTCTGTGGGATCGACCCCTACTTGCCCTAACTATTTATAGTTAGTAATTGTTGGGATTATTTTTATGATTGCTGACGACCGATCATAAATTTTGGCGCCGTTGCCGGGGAGATTGCGTTAATTTTTCTTTTTCTTTTTCTTTTCCTATTTGATTTGCACTTGATCTTCTTTGTTTTGAAGGAAAAATCCAATGGAGCAACCACGTTCGTTAAGGGAGCTAAATTTCAACTGTGAAGTGCCGCCTCTCTGCATTGATTATCCAGCTTTGGATATGTCATACAAACTGAATTCAGCAGTAATCCGCATGTTGCCAATTTTTCAAGGAGAATCTCATGAAAATCCTCATGAGCACTTACAAAGTTTCTTCATCAAGTGTGCTGCAATCACCGGAATGCCTGAAGAGCAAGCAAAGCTTCGAACGTTTCTTTTAACATTGGAAGGAAAAGCAAAGAACTGGTTCATAAATTTGCCACCAAAATCCATAAACTCTTGCAAAGGATTGGAGACAGTATCTTTGAACAAGTACTTTCCAGAAGCAAACTGTGCTGATGTCAGAAGAAAGATCAACACTTGTCAACAATTACCAAGCGAAAAGTGGCACCAATACTGGGAGAGATATAACAAGATCTGCGCAAGTTGCCCCTATCACAACATCAGTGAAGCACTTTTGATTCAGAACTTTTATGATGGACTCGTCTACGAAGATCGAACATATATCGATGCTGCTAGTGGAGGAAGCCTTACACTCAAAACTCCAGAAGAAGCAAGGAAGCTACTCAATACCATGGCAGAAAACATCTATCAATTCAGCACACCAAGGAGTTCGACGATTGAGCCTGAACCTGAATTTCTTCAAGGAATTAATGGTCGTTTTGACAAGGTTAATTCGGCCATCTCTACTTTGACCAATCTAGTCCAGCAAATAATCTCGAATCAAGTGGTGAATCAACCTCAAATTCAGCAATTAGCCTTGAATTCGACCCAAGGATATACAAATAGCATCGAATGTGATGCACAAGGTTATGGAGTCAATCCAATCGAAGACATTCAACCCAGGCGTGTACAAGAGATGGAATTGCCTAATTTTCCATCTCCATCTGCGATATCATCACTTCCAGCACTTGTTTTCCCTGTTACACCACCACCAGTTGCTGTATCCAATATCCAAGTGTCAAGTGATGAGGAGATTTCAGCCGGAAGCAAGAAGGAACAACCTACTTCATCACCAAAAACTTCTCGACTTCAATCAAGATCTGGATGGATGAAAGAGATGGAGGCCATCTATGATCCACCACCGTTTCCTCAAAGGTTTGCGCCGAAAAGAACAACATACAGTGAAGAAAGCCAAATCCATCCACTACAGAAGGAGAAGGTAAGCATTCCTTTAGTTGCTGCAATTAAAGAAGTTCCCAAAGAACGATGGAAGCACGTTGACATGGTAGAGACTACGCAAAGACATCAAGAGCCAGAGATTGAAGCGACACTATCATGGGAGAAACCTATCCATTCTGAAACAAGTAAGATGGAGGTGAATTTCTTGATGTAGCAAACATCCCTATCGTTAAGGAAGTTGAAGGAGTGTCAAGCGAAACAATTAATGATTTGGAACCATATGAATTTGATTTGCAAAACTCCTTTAATTTCTCTTCAATGATGACGGTGATGTCCCTAGCATGGCCGGCGTCCCTACTCCACCAAAGGAAGTCCCCAAGATTGAGCAAGAAGAACTAGAAGTACCGAAAGAAGATATCAAGATGGACATCCCTACACCTTCTCCTCCAAGATTTGCTGAAAACAAGGAAGACGAGCCACCAGATGATGAGCAACTCGGACATCTCGAGCTAAAAGACACAATCGTGCTGAATTTTGTTGACAACCAGCTTTTGGAACATGAAGATCAAGATTTCTTGGGAATCAACAAACTTCTTGAGTCTGAATGCTTTGAAGAGATCAAACACGAGGAATGGATATCTATGGATCAATTCTTTCTGAAGGACAAGAAAATTTTCCAAGACAAGGACATTTTCCAAAGGCAAGACGAAAACGATGTCAATCAAGAATGCCGGAAGCACCCATTGCATCAACCAATCACGGCAATAAAAATGGCATTGTCATTCATAGCCATTCATGGAGTTGCCCTCAATCAAATTGGTGATTTCTTTCTTTAATCTCTTCTCTTCACTTTCATATTTTTATGCTCATATTCTTACAATCTTACCATATTTGCTTTATGCTTTGAAATGGTATGATCCACCTTAACAAGGGGAGATGAAGGAAGGTCTAGCCAAAGACATTAAAGAAAGGCGCTGCTTGGGAGGCAACCCAAGAATTTATTAACATTTTAATTTTCTTTTTAGTTTTGTTTTTCTTTTTCTTTTTAGGATTTCAAATTGAGGAAACAAGTCGAACAATTGGAGCTTTTTGAACATTTGCAAAAGAAACCGAATGAAAGCCCAAAGGAGAGGAGCAAAGGATGGAAGCCAACGCACTGAAGGGGATAGCGAAATGCCAACTTAGCTAGCTTGGTTTTTGATCGAGCCAACCTAGCCAAATTATGATCGAGCCAACCACCGGTTATCACCTTGGCAGCCCGTGGAAACACCTGCCATCCACACCATGCCACCTCTAGCCCGTGCCACATAAATAGAGAAGCTTTCTTAAACTCATCTCCATTTTCTTTGTCGTTGCATTGTTTTGCTTTGATTGATTGCCTATTCCTTGATTTGAATTAGTTGTTCGTATTTCTTTTCTATGTTTTCTATGCTTTGATTTGGATCTTAATGATGACTTATATACTCTAATTGCTATGATTGATGCTTTGAATTGCTTAATTGGGTGCACACTTTCTTTGTGAGTCAAGTCTTTCAGTAGCACACTCATCTATTTTTAAAACCACACTTATTACACACATGTGCATTCACATTGAGGACAATGTGTCTTTTAAGTGTAACGGAGAGAGTGTAATAGAGAATCTACATGCTTAGAAATCCATGAAATTTTTCGAAATTGTTGCACAATTTTGAATTTTTCATGCATATATTGAGTGATTGATTTGATTATGAATGATAATGCTTAGAATTTTTAAGAATGCTTTATTTGATCGATTGATTTTTAGCATGATATCTTATTTCTTAGAATTAGGTATAATTGTTTATTGCTTCTATGATTATCTATTTCTAGAACTTGTGTTTAATTTTTATTGAAATTACAATTATGAAAGTATGTTATGGATATGTCAAGAACAAGTGTGGGGGACTACTTATATAAAAGGGTAGTTTAAAAAAAAATTGTTTTCATAAAAGAAGTGTTTTCATGCAAGAGGAGAAGAGGTATTTCTGCTTAAAAAAAAATCAAGCCATTGTTGTCACTCTTTTCTTAAACAAAAGGAGTTAGTAACCCTTTGAAAGAGGATAAGAGGCATGGAATTGCGGAAATATTGTCCCTCTAAAAAATAAAAGAAGGAGTCCTTCTAGAGTACTAGTAGCCTCAAAAATGGGAGTTAGTAACCCCAAATCATGAACACTTCGAGGTTAGTAACCTCAATTTTCTAAAAACTAATTACCCTTTGAAAATCTATTATAACCCACGAAAACCCTTGATTTGTATCCATGATATGCATTCCTTTGAGTAATGGGGATTAAGATGAAAACATGAGCTTATGGAAAGAAGTAGTTATAGGATGTAATGAATGATAAGTGATTGGAACTACTTTAATTATGGTTACTTAAGAATAAAGATGCTTGCTATTTCTTGATCTTTTGAATTGAGTACTCTTATTATTCTTTGTTATTCTGATTTCATGATTGCATTAATCCTTGATATGTGTATGCATTCAAAATTGATTTTTGAAAAGAATGGTTTATAAGGATTTAAACATAGATTTGTATAAAATTTGTTCTGTTTTTCATACTAACCCATGAGTCTATCGAGTCAGTCTTAAACATATTTGTGGGTGTCGTCCTAGTTAAGTAAACCCTCAGGTGACATAACACCTCCTGAGTACCTCTATCAGTCTCAGATTTAAATGGCTTGCGTCACGTGCTAAGTGCCCCGTACACATACGAAAGTGGAATCTTTATTTGCATTAGTTTTTGTTTTCTTAGTTTTTATGTATTAGTTTAGGATTATAGGGTCTATTTTGTGCTCTAGCCTAGTGAGTTTTTATTTTTCTTAGTTTGCTAGGGACTAGCAATGATTTAGTGTGGGGGAAATTATGATCGAGCTAAAATTAACCTTACTTTTATGATCATTTTCCTATGCTTTTTACTATTTTTATGTGGAATTTAACCCTATTTTATAAGTATTTGTGTTTTTAGGTCTTGAAGACAAGAAAAGTGGAAACTTATAGTTTTCCACTATTTTTGGAGCTATTTTAATGACTTTTTACACAGATATGAGCAAAGTAATTTTGAGTATGGATTTGGAGTTTCGAAGTTCGTGTTTGAAGACTTATTGAAGATCATTGAAGAATTATCTCAAGAAGCAAGAATTAAAGATTGGAGCTTTAATTGCGAAGGATTGAAGACAAGCCATGAAGAAGCCCAGAAGCTATGAAATTTTGGATATTTTATATGGGATAATAGTCAGTACATATAAGGCCATCATTGGAGTTAAAATTCCAGTTAATGCTGCACAATCCAAAGAGAATATCCAATTCCCGCTAAATCCCGATAGTAGTCCTAAAAGGATTAGGACTCAGTGTAGTCTCGGTAAAAAGGCAATAACTCTCTGCTCATACCTCCGTTTTAGGCCCGTGAGTAGGCGTTGGAAAGATAATTCCAAGATCTACAACTTTCCTTTGAAGTTCAAGACCCAGTTCTGCCACCTTCAAGCCCAAAATTGCATCGAATTTCCTGCACGAATCCAGAATTTTTCAGGATCCTATTTTCATTAGGATTTCGGTTCTAGAAAGACTTTTAAGCCAACTTGGAGACCAAGTCAGCCTCTAAACCGTCCTAGACTCCTATCCTACTTAGAATTGGAGTTTCTAGGGTTATTTCCACTATAAATAGCCACCCTATGTAACACAAATCACATACACAATATCTAGATAATTTTCTCTTCTCCTTTTTCTCTTCTAGTTCTAGTTTATCTTCTAGTTTTAGGGCTAGGGTGCCGCACCCTCTCTTTGCATAGAGGGGCGGCAATCCTAGGTTATTCAAGAAGAGGATTTCCCCTTCAAGTCCTGTAAGTTTTCTTGTTATTCTTTGGATGCTCACTCAATTCATGAGTGAGTAATCCTTTTCTTTTCTCCAATGTAGAATTTAATTGATCTCTTGACTTATATCATGGTGAGATTTTGTGCTTATATATATTGTTAGGGCATTTCTTAATTCTCTGTTTTAATCCTATGTTGACTTGTTTTGATTGATTGGAGTAGACACTATCTTGATAAATTGAGTTTGCATTAGCTAAGTTAAATCTAGGACGATCCATTCAGATTTAATTGTTTAGTAGCAATTGGAAGAGAACAATCCATTCCTTCCAAGAGATTAAGAATCAATAGATAATTAATTGTTTGTTGTGCTTGTTCATAAACTACTCATTCTTAATGCTTTGTTCTTTCGTGATCTTTAAGCACGATCCAGGAAATCGATTGCTAAAGAATAAATGGGATAATTTAAGCCCGATCCAGGAAATCTTATCTACAATTGGTAATTTCGGATTTAATTCCAAACAAGCTATCCATTGTTTTCATAATTTTTAGATATCAATGATCCATGTTATTTTTGTCAAGAGGGAGATTATTTCTATGTTGGAGGGTTTTCTTAATTTAATTTTTTTCTAATTTATTCACTGCTTTTTGATTGATTGTTTTCTTTAATTTTCTTGATTGCTTTCTTAGTTAGTTGTTTTTATTTAATCTTAGTATTTTTAATTTACTCTTAAAACTGTTTTTCCTTGTTTAATTGTTTTTAAGCTAATTGATTAGAGAAAAAAAAGAATAACCTATCTCTCTGTGGGATCGACCCCTACTTGCCCTAGCTATTTATAGTTAGTAATTGTTAATATTATTTTTATGAGTGCTGACGACCGATTAGCCGCCATTTGAAATCACTGACAATTTGCTCAATATTGAAGAGAATCTCCCACATTGGCAGATCGAAATTTTGCTCAAAAATGCAAATTTGATCAAGTCCAAGGAAGAATTCAATAAAGAGCGAATTGCACATATTGAAGCTGAGAATACCCTTATGGCAAAACAACAATCAATTGACGACATTGCTCGTGAATTGCTTAAGCGAATTGCCGGCAAGGAAAAAGAAGAATGCCAGGCTCCTGTTCTTGATGAGGATATGGATATTGATGTTAGTAATCCTAACCAATTTCCATCCAACCAGTCTTCATCTGACCATGAACTGGGAGAAGGCGCAGAATAGGAAAATGATGAGCAATCAGCAAATGAAGAGAAATCTTTGCAAGTTGAGGACTTTGAAGATAAATCTGACTCAATTGCCTTCGGACAATTCATGGTCAATCTTCAGTGTTATGCTCTCACTTTACCTTGTTCTTTCGCAGCAAAAGATGGCGTAAAAGTGGATCCTCACAATCCACCCCCTACCGGGGATAGCAAAGAAATGATTGAGGTTCCTCAGACGATACACTCGGGGGGCAACAATTATGAAAATGTTGAGGCTATAGTTTTTACTAAGCCTAATGAAACATCTACATACCACATTAAGCCTCTATACATTAAGGCTTACGTTGATGGTATTCTCGTAAACAGAGTTTTAGTCGACAACGGGGCAACTGTTAACTTGCTTCCTTTTTCCTCATTGAAAAAGATTGGCAAGTGCAGTGACGACCTGATGCCTTCAGATGTTACTGTCAGTGACTTCTCTGGCGCTGTCAAAAAGACTAGAGGGATACTCCCTACAAAATTAACCATTGGCTCCAAAACTTCCATTACAGCATTTTTTGTAATTGACTCTTCGTCAACTTACAATATCTTGCTAGGAAAGGATTGGATTCATGACAATTTGTGCATGCCATCATCTCTTCATCAGATGTTGGTATTTTGGAATGGCACAGAAGTTGAAGTGGTCAAAGCTAATAGCAGACCATTCAAAGTAGAATCACATGCAGTTGATGCAAGATTCTACGATGGAACGGTTGGACCTGTCAGGCTCATGGGTCAGGATAAGTATGGTCGGCCATACCCTATCATTTCCACCAAGCAAATTCAACCAGAAGCTTTGAAAGAAGCAATGGAAACCTTGGTGCGTCCTGACGCCATAATTCCTTACAAGCCACTTCCATGTTCTCCCATTATAGAGGAGATACCATGATTTCACAATCAAGTGAGAAAGAAGCGATCGACAACGCTTTGAAAAAAAAATTGTCGACTCATGCTTTAGAAATGAAGCTACGAGAAATGAAGGATTCTGCCACCCTATCAGCTAATGTGGCTAATCACACCAACATTTTTGATGAGATCACCATGGATGAGCTTGATCGCGCACCCATGAAACTTGATGATCTCAAAGCCGAAGTACAAGATCCCTTGCTCGAAGTCGATCTTGGTACAGATGGCAAACCAAGGCCAACTTGCATTAGTCAGTTATTGGCCGAAGAAGACAAGCCATGCTTTGTTGCCCTATTAAAGGAATACAAACATTGCTTTGCTTGGGATTATGACGAAATGCTTGGTCTAAGTCGAGATTTGGTTGAACATCGCCTCTCAATCATTGAGGGATATCGACCATATCAACAACCTCCCAGGAGAATGGCAAACGATGTCATCCTTCAAGTTAAAAAGGAAGTTGAAAGACTTATCAGAGCCAAATTCATCCGCACCGTAAGGTACGTTGAGTGGATTTCTAACATAATCCCAGTGGTTAAAAAGAATGGTAGAATTCGAGTATGTGTTCATTTTCGCAACTTGAATTCTGCCAGTCCTAAAGACGAATATCCAATGCCTGTTGCAGATCTTTTGGTCGACGGAGCCGCCCAAGATAAGGTTTTATCCTTTAGGGATGGACATAATGGCTACAACCAGATCTACATAGCAGAGGAAGACGTCTCAAAAACAGCATTTCGATGCCCTGGAGCCATTGGTACCTTTGAGTGGGTAATTATGCTTTTTGGACTCAAAAATACTGGTGCAACCTATCAACGGGCACCTCGATCAATGGAAGTTTACATTGACGATGTAGTGGTTAAGTCACATAATACTCTTGACCACCTCGATCATTTACGACGCTCATTTGAAAGAATGAGGCAACATGGATTAAAAATGAATCCATGAAAATGTGCTTTTGGCGTTGGTGCAGGTAATTTCCTTGGGTTTTTGGTCCATCAATGAGGCATCGAGATAGACCAAAACAAGGTAAAGGCTATCATACAAGCCCAGCCGCCCGCCAACAAAAAAGGACTCCAACGATTCCTTGGTCAAGTCAATTTCTTACGAAGGTTCATTTCCAACACCGCTGGTAAAACTAAAGCGTTTTCACCACTGTTGAAATTGAAAGACGGAGAAGGCTTCCAGTGGAATCAAGAGCATCAAGAAGCTTTTAAGGCGATAAAAAAACTACTTGATATCGCCACCTGTCTTAGTTCCTCCTAAAAAGGACAAACGCTTATACTTGTATATAACAGCCACAACATCCTCCATTGGATGTTTGTTGGCTCAAGAAGTAGAAAAAAGGGAAAGAACAAGCAGTGTATTATCTCAGTAGGACTATAACTGATGTGAAAACCAGATACAGTCCTATTGAAAAGTTTTGTTTGTCTCTTTACTTTGCAGCAATAAAGCTTCGGCACTATATGCTCTACTTTAACGTGTGCATTATTGCCAAAACTGATATTGTGAAGTACATGTTGACATGACCATTACTTAAAGGTCGATTGGGGAAGTGGTGTTTAGCACTTTCGGAATTTAGCTACAAGTATATTCCTCAAAAAGCGGTAAAAGGCCAAGTTGTTGCTGACTTTTTGGCCGACCACCCTTGTTTAAACTTGGGAGAGGAATTCGAAGATGCTAATGAAGTTATGGAAGTGTCTTTACCACCCTGGATCCTAGAATTTGATGGATCAAGTACTGCGCAATCAGCAGGCGCAGGAATTGTTATCACATCACCACAAGGTGACTGGACCACAATGGCCTTTCACTTAGACTTTGATTGTACTAACAATCAAGCTGAGTATGAAGCGCTCATTATTGGTTTGGAATTACTTAGAGAAATGAAGGCATCCTCAGTTTATACTAAGGGTGATTCATTACTGGTGATAAATCAACTCGCGCAAGAGTATAACTGCAATAGTCCATCATTGTTGCCATATTATGCAATGGGAGTACAATTATTGGATAAATTTAACAATGTGAGCATTGAGCACGTACCCAGACATCGAAATGAAGGGGCAAATGTCGCTGCACAACTTGCATCGGGCATTACCTTTCAAAATGATATCTGGAGGAAAGTGGTTAACGTCGAAAGACGTATCTTACCATCCACCTTTGAAAGGGATAACGTGTTCGAAGTGTGCAACATTGTACATAATCATTCCGATTGGCGGGAACCTTTCATCGAGTACTTAAAAGATCCAACTAGGAGGTTTGATCGACGTATTAGAATCTTGGCCACACATTATGTTGTCTTGGCCAATGAACTATACAGAAAAGACCTCGATGGAGCTCTTTTAAGATGCTTGGATAAGGATGAAGCCCAGAAAGTTGTAAAAGACATGCATGAAGGCTTGTGTGGTGCACACCAAGCTGGAAGAAAAATGAGATGGCTTGCACGCCGTCACGGCTTTTATTGGCCGACTATAATGAAGGATTGCATAGAATTCTCTAAGGGATGCCAATAATGTAAGAAATATGGCCCTATTTGGAGGCTCCCTACCGAAGAATTGCATTCCATCATCAAACCATGGCCTTTCAGAGGTTGGGCGCTTGATCTAATTGGCAAGATCACCCCACCGGCCAGGGGAGGTGTGTGTTTTATTATTGTTGCAACCGACTACTTTACTAAATGGGCAGAGGCAAAAGTAATGAAAAGCACCACTCACTCAGATGTCAAAAGTTTCATCAAAGAACACATCATTTATCGCTTTGGAATTCCAGAGACAATTACAACTGATTGTGGTACTAATTTTGATGGAAAAATAACAAGTGACTTGGAAAGAAAATTTGGCCTCAAGTTTGTTAAATCAACGCCCTACTATGCGCAAGCTAATGGGCAGGCTGAAGCTTCAAATAAAGTCATGATCAACATAATTGAAAAAATGCTAAAAGATAAGCCAGGCAAATGGGAAAAAGCATTGTCTAAGGCCTTGTGGGCTTATCGGATGTCACAAAGATCATCCACTGGAGTAAGTCTATTCAATTTAACCTATGGCCACGATGCTATGGTACCTATGGAACTATTAGCCAAGTCGGCCAGGGTTGCTTTTCAAAATGACTTATAGTGGTATGGTTATAATGACGCTATGATGATCAAGCTTGAAGATTTAGAATCAGAAAGACTTGATGCTTTAGATTATCTCCAAGCACAAAAGAAAAAGGCAGAAAGGCATTACAACAAAAAAGTTCGCCCCAGAAACTTTATCGAAGGCGAGCTAGTTTGGAAAGCCATCTTGCCTATCGGTGCTCATGTAGATGGAATGGGAAAGTGGTCACCCAAATGGGAAGGACCATTCCGAATCGAAAAAGTGCTAAAAAATGGTGCTTATTGGTTGGAAACAAAAGATAACAAATTGCACCAAAGATTTATCAATGGGCGATATCTCAAGAAATATTTTCCAAATGCATGGGAATCAAGAAGCGAACCTCAGCCTAAATTTAATTCATTACCTGAGGATCCTAATGATTTCGCCATGAGTCAGTGATCGAGGCAAAAACAACCCTATTTTTATGGCTATTTTACTATGTTTTTGGATCTATTTATGCTTAAATATATGTTATTTTGTTAATATTTGTGATTTGAGTCTTTATAAGATGTGAAATTGATAATTTGATAATTTTCACTACTTTTGGAGCTATTTTGATGACTTTTTACACATATATGAGCAAAGTAATTTTGAGTATAGATTTGGAGATTCGAAGTTCGTGTTTGAAGATTTATTGAAGACAATTTGAAGATTTGAAGACCATTGAAGAATAATTTCAAGAGCAAGAATTGAAGAATGGAGCTTTAATTGCGAAGGATTGAAGACAAGCCATGAAGAAGCCCGGAAGCTAAGGAATTTTGGATATTTTATATGGGATAATATTCAGCCCATATAAATCATTAATTGAAATAAAAATCCCAATTAATGACTCCTATATTCAAGGAAATATCCAAAATCCCGTAGATTCCCGAGTCTAGTCCTAACAGGATTAGGATTCAGCGCAGCCTTGGTAGGAAAATCATAACTTTCTGCTCAGACCTCCGTTTTAGGCCCGTGAGTAGGCATTGGAAAGCTAACTCCGGGATCTGCAACTTTCCTTGGAAGTCCAAGACCCAGTTCTGCCATCTTCAAGCCCAAAAATGACGTCGAAGTCCCTGCACGAATTCAGCAAAATTTCAGGATCCCATTTTGACTTGGATTCTACTCTAGGAAGACTTTTAATCTAACTTAGAGTCTAAGTTAGACCCAAAAACGTCCTAGACTCCTTTCTTACTTAGACTTGGAGTCTTGGGGGTTATTTCCACTATAAATAGCCACCTTAGGTCTAGGTTTTTTATGTGTATAGATCTAGAAATTGTATTTTGAAGAATTGTTGAAGATTTGGAGGAAATAAGCCTTGGAGCCGCCGCCCCCTCTTCTTCCCATCCATAAGATAAGTTTTTCTTCTTATTCTTTGGATGCTCACTCAATTCATGAGTGAGTAATCCTTTTCTTTTCTCCAATGTAGAATTTAATTGATCTCTTGACTTATATCATGGTGAGATTTTGTGCTTTTATATGAAAATTGTTAGGGTATTCTTAATTCTCTGTTTTAATTCTATGTTGCTTGTTTTGATGGATTGGAGTCGACACTATCTTGATAAATTAAGTCAACATTAGCTAAATTGAGTCTAGAACTAATACTTCAGATTTAATTGTTTGTAGCAATTGGAGGAGAACTAATATTTCCTTCCAAGAGATTTAGGAATCAATGGGTAAATTATTGCTTGTTGTGCTTGTTCATAAATTACTAATTCTTAATGCTTTGTTCTTAACAAATCTCTAAGCCCTAATAAGGAAATTGGTTGCTATGAATAAAAGGGATAAATTAAGCTGGAAAAAAGACCTTTTATCTAATTTGGTAATTTCGGATTTAATTCCAAACAAGCTATCCAATGTTTTCATAATTTTTAGATATCAATGATCCATGTTATTTTTGTCAAGAGGGATATTAATTCTACGTTGGAGGGTTTTCTTAATTATTTTCTCAATTTATTCACTGCTTTCTGATTAATTGTTTTCTTTAATTTTCTTGATTCCTTTCTTAGATAATTTTAATTGTTAGTTTGATTTGATTTAATTCTACTTTCAAAATCCTCTTTACTTTGTTTGTTTGTTTAAAGAAAAAGAATAATAACCTATCTCTCTGTGGATTCGACCCCTACTTGCCCTAGCTATTTTTAGTTCGTAATTGTTGGGATTATTTTGTGATTTGCTAACGACCGATCACAATTTTGGCCCCGTTGTCGGGGAGATTGTGTATTATTTTTCTTTTTCTTTTCTTTTTCTATTTGATTTGCACTTGATCATCTTTGTTTTGTAGGAAAAATCCAATGGAGCAATCACGTTCCCTAGGGGAATTGAATTTCACGCGTGAGATGAAACCCTTCTGCATTGATTATCCTGACATGGATATGTCCTACCAATTGAAGCCAGGAGTGATCCGTTTGCTGCCTGTTTTCCATGGAGAAGAGCATGAAAATCCACATGAACATCTGCGAGCCTTCTACACCCAAGTGTGCCTTGATCACTGGAATGCCTGAAGAATAACTGAAGCTGCGAACTTTTCCATCCACCTTGGAAGGAAAAGCAAGAGAATGGTTCTGGGGCCTACCACCGAAATCTATCACCTCATGGAATGGACTACAAGAAGCATTCTTGGAAAGATATTTTCCAAACTCAAGAATTTCTGAAGTTAGAAAGAAGATCGCTGCTAGTTGCCAATCACAATACGAAAAGTGGTATCAATATTGGGAGAGGTACAATAGACTATGTGAGAGTTGCCCATATCATGGCTTAAGTGAAGGATTTTTAATCCAAAACTTCTATGATGGGTTATCTCAATCAGATGAAACCAATATTGATGCTACCAGTGGAGGCGGTTTGAGATTCAAAACTCCTGAAGATGCGAGGAAGCTATTAAACAAGATGACAGACAATATCTACCAATTCAGCACGAAGGATGAACACTCAACAACCAGATCATCAGAGAAGGAATCTCTTGCCAAGATGGAAGAAAGAATGAAGCATTTGGATACTGTGGTTTCATCTTTGGCAAATCAACAAGAAACCGTCACCAAAATGCTTGCACAAATCCTGAAGATGCAAGTAGAGCATCAACATTCACCTCAATTCATTCAAGCACCTTCCAAATTCACATAAGGGTATGAAGTCAATT
>AWUE01019280.1:0-26837 GCA_001974825.2 Corchorus olitorius
AGCCATAGGGAGGTGCGGCATACCTAGCTATTTTGCAAGGAGATTTCGCCCCTCCAAGGTCCTGTAAGTACTCTTATGCCGCTCATGGATTTTCTCAAATCCATGAGTAGCTAAATTCTTAATACTTCTGATCCTTTGGTGAATTCAATCAATTAAATATGGTGAGATTTCTGTTCTTATAATTTGGTATTTTATTCTTGATAGATAGCATGTTAAACTCTGTTTTAATTCTACAATCTTGATCTTTATTGATTTATGTGGCCACTAAAGAGGTAATTTGAGAGATTGTTGGCTAGATCAAACAACAAGGTTGATGCATGAGTTTGATTGTGTGTAGCAAGTTAGCCGCGCTTGACGGCGGGTTAATTGGGTTTGCATGCCAGTGATCAGATTTATCTGGTTTGTTGTATGGTTTTATTTATTAAGCATGTGTGAAAGAACTAATAAAAGTTGATCTTAATGCTTTGAATCCTAGCAAATCTTTAAGCCTTGACGGCTAATTGATTAGTTAGGAGGAAAAAGGGGTAATTTGAGGCTTGACGGCTAATCTTATCTAAATAGCATGTTAGGGTTTTCCCTAGACCAAGTTATCATCTTGAATTTAATATTGAATTTATCTTTTAAATCATGGACCCATAATTAATTTGATTGTTTTCTACCATTGGTGAAGAAGTATATCTTAATTTATTGTTTTCTTTCTTATCTGCTATAGATTTAGATTTAAATTACTTTGCTTTGTTTTCTAGTTTAATTATTTTCTGTTTGATTGCTTTCTGTCAATCTCTGTTTTCTGTGTTGTTTTTGAGAGATTTTATGGACTAAATTTTCGGATAAAATCTATCACCCTTCTCTGTGGGATCGACCCCTACTTGCCCTATCTACTTAGTTAGGAGTTTGTTGGGATTTTATTTTTATGATTGCTGACGACCGATCACTACTCCATCTCTAGGTTATTTATCAAAATAAAGCTAATATTCTACTCCTCCATCTCTACATAATTCATCAAAATAAAACTAATATTAATTGTTGCTTGAAATGTATGTTGATTATCTAGAAAAACATAGTACGCTGCGGTCATTTTTTAATCTTGACTGCAATTGTTAAATTAATGAACTCAGGTAGGTGGAAGAATTTGGCTTCTGCATAAGGAAGGCCTAATTTTTCTGTAGTCAAGGAGCATGTATAGTTGTCGTACGAAAATTGAATTAGTTGAGAGCATTTGCAGGAGTATATGTAATTTACACAATGCATCAAAAAATGATTGTACTTAGCATTGGCTAACTCTGCTTTTGGAAATATGGAAATATACTTAACATAAACATAAGCAACTAACAAAAACCTCAATAAACAGGAAGTCGAATGATAAATAAAAAAAAATTGTAAAATAAAAGAGGAATAAGGAAATGTTAAATTTAAGTATCAAATAATATAATCAACAAATAAATCCAGATTTACCTCAAAATGTTGCGGTGAGAAGTGAAAGCTCCCCACTTTAGATTATGCCATCTTAAGGCGCTGCTAAATTAAATGGAAGGATCTTATCAACGACCACCAGAAAATTTTAGGAAACGGAACGGAGTTCAGATGAAACCAATTTGTAGAAATGGTAGGGAAGAAGAAACCCACCCGAATAGAAATGAAGACGAAAGGAAAACATAACTGGAATGTCAATAGTTTACCCATGAATCAACCATTATTACAAAAACATTTATAGCACCAATCCTTTGGAATTCCGGCAGAGGAGTTGAACCGGTAAATCATAATATCCACACACAATCAATATGTAATTAAAACACACTTAATCATAAATATAAAAATTGTAAATTACAAAAAAAGGGCAGCAGGAAAACTAAGGGAGGAAATTCATCGAGGGCCTGTTTAGTCATCTGAAAAGTGAGAAAAGACCAAAAAAAGCCAAAAGGAGGCACCACATTAATCCTCAATTTGGCCTTTAAGTTATTTCCATAGTCACTAAAAATAATATATATAGTATATATTGGAGAAATTCCAAATCCTAGTCAAAGAAGGATTCACAAGTGCAGTTTCAGTAGAAAAATCATATCTTTTGATCTAGAGATCAGAAAAATGCATATGATATATCATTGGAAAATTGACTTCAAGCTCTACAACTTTGCTTTTGACCTCAAGAGCTAATTTTGATGGGAAGAACGTCGATTTTGCCCTTGAAGTTTCTGGACAGATTTGACCAACTATCCTAATTGACTTGGGAATTGCTTGAACCGACTTGGAGAGCTATGGACGGAATTTACAGACATAATTAATGATGTGGAGCACTCTAATTGGCTATTGAAGATGCTAATTAATGATGATCTACTTCAACCAATCAAAACTCATTACTTGGAGACAAAGTTGATGAAATTCCTAGATGAATTAGGACTAGATTGTCGATGTCTATCTTTCCCTTGTTGCCGCCTCATCTAAGGGTTTGTATTGTTTATCACAAGTGTAGGATGTGTCTTAGGTTTGCCTATAAATATGTAAGATCATCTTAGGATTTGTCATAACTCTCATAAGACACAATTGCACAATTGAAGAGAAGTCGACTAGGAGATTGTTTTTGGTTGTGTCGACATCTTTAGGGTGTTGTACCCTTGTCGACAACCTTTGGTTTGTAAGTATGTCTCTCATGATTGCTTCAATCATGAGTGAGTAGTTCTCTTTAATACTTTTCCCCTTTGAACCCTTGAGTTATGAATTAATTATTTTACACCTATGGTGAGATCTTGTGCTTTAATTCTGAATCAATTGATTAATGAATTGATGATAATCTATCATGCATATGTCGATTCTTCCATGTATGTATGATTGGCTGGATTTGATTTGATGAATTAATCTCTTTGATAAACAAGTTTTCGATGCTAACCCTGAGCCTATTGAATAGGTGTAATTGATTGCTTGTTAGGAAGGCGCAACCTAATTAGTTGGTTAATTGAATCTCTACTAGATTAGATTTGGTGAATAGCTAGTAATTGAATCTAATTATGAGTAGTAAAGATTTGATATGTTCAATGAATAACTAGTAATTGAAGTATTGAATTGGGTTAAGAATTGATCTTAAGTTGTGATGAATAACTAGTAATCATTAACTTATGTTTGGCATATTCTTAATGCTTTATTGATTGCTTTAATTGGTGAATAACTAGTAGCTAATTTTGGTAATTGATAAAAGATGTTTGATTAGGAATAATTAGTACTAATCTGATTTAAAATTGATTATGGATTAGGATGAAGAAAAATAACTAGTATTCTGATTCCTTGCCAAAGACATGTTTATGGTGCTTATAAATTGATATGTTTTGATCTATGATCCATAGTGTTTATAATTAATTTGTACTTAAGTGGGGATTAGTAGGGAAGTATTGCTTTTATTTTATTGATTTCTATTTAATTATTTTTGTGACAACCCTATTGTTTTCTTTATAATATGTTGCTTTTAATCCGTTTTCTTCTTAGTTGTCTTGTGACAGTTAATTCAGAATGAGTCTTCTCTGTGGGATCGATCCTGACTAGCCTTATCTACCTGTTAGAGAAAGTTTGTTAGGTTTTTATTTTATGATTGTTTGACGACAGCGATCAGACAAGATCCAAGAAGGTGCCATTTGATCCTTTGAGTATGCCTGAAGGTCCAATGACAAGATCAAGAGCTAAGAAATTCAAGGAGACTTTCATGGGCTTTGTTCGAACTCATCTTGAAGATATGAAATCCTTTGAAGTTCAATTGAAGTCATTTGAAGATGATTTGCGCAAAGAAACACCACCCAAAATCAAGCTCATTACCTTGCTTGCTATTGATGCTTAATTGGGCTTGCATAGTTCAATTCGGCCTTATGAGGCCTTTATCCTATCTTAGTTTAGTTTATTATTTAGTTTGGATATTATAAGGGTTGGGCCATGTTTGATTTAAAGTCTAATCCTTGTTTAAGTCTGTTTCTATTTATTTTTCCTAGTTGGGCTTGGATTGTTGTTTCTTGTCCTTATTGGATCATGAAAAACGCCTCATAGGTCTTTATTTTACCTTTTGGTCGAACCTTACTACTATATAACGGTTTTGATCCCTCTTGTAAAACCTGAAGTTAAGTTTTTCAATCAATTGAGTGTTTATTCACCTTGAGAATTTAGCTTCATTGTTCTAGTTTGAACATACTTAGGATTTCTTCAATCTTGTAGAGTCCTAGCAAACAATTAGGCAGTGATTGCTTGATTGTGATTCTTGTGATCTTAGGTTGTTAATTGCAGGTCTAATTAATCATCTAAGGCCGACGAAAGAAGAAGAGAGCTTGGTTAGATTCTATCGATTTCAACAAGTCTAGAAGTTGGTGTTTTCAAGTTGATTTTTGGAGGATTTCGAAGGTGGATTTGAGTCTATCACAACTAGATTCGTATCACCGAGTCAGCTTGGTCGGATGCTCCATAACATGACCATATCTCCCCCATGCGGCAAACTTAATGCATATCGAATGTTGTTGAAGCTCGATTCCACTTCCTCTCTGCCCAAAAATATGAGCGAAGTGGCAAGACTTGCCTTGACCACATTATGTGCTTAGGTTGTCATGTGCTTAGGTTGTCATGAGGATAACATTAGAGCATGGCTTTGGATGTAATTGTAGGATTAAATGATTTTTTAGAAATATGAAAAGCTTTCAACAACTCAGATATGTGCTTCATTCTAGTCTAGTAGCATCAGGATATATTTGTTTTGCCTTATCAATTGTCACTTTCAAGAGCTTCGCCAAAACTCCCAGATTGCCTAAATTCGCCAATCGCATATCATAGTACCACTTCTCAACAATACGCTCTTCTACCTTAGCATCAGTGGATTGTTCCTCCAGCTCCTTAAGTTTGTTCAGAAAATCACGAACATCCTTTTCGTGAGAGGGGGCTTTACGCCAGAGCTTCTCATTTCTTTTTGCTGCTTCTTCTACTTTTTGGTTAGTCTCAACAAGTTGCTTCTTCTTATTTTTAAGTTGTAGTTTCCTCCGGCAAGATGATCGATGTTCACTATGGTTTAGGATTATGATTTTAACATTATTGGGTGTATTATTTGGTGGATTATCTAATTCTATTTGAATTATCCCTAATCTAGTATTTGGCTTTGATTCAATGTCGAGGTTTTTTCATTATTTAATGTTTTGATCAAAATTATCATCATCTATATTTATGCAGAAATTTGGATGCATTAATACTTTGTTTAAATGGGTGTACATGGAATGAAAAATGAGATGAAAGATTTTAGGAAAACTATGAATATATAGTAGAGGTTTTACATTGAACTCAATTTGTTGATTGGAAATAATAGGGATTGCAAATTATGATATATTGTTTGTTAGTGGAGAGCAAGGATCAATACAAAATTTAAGCACATAGCAAAAGATATAACAATTTACACTTGACAAGTGACATTTTAAAAAAAAAATTGTTTTAAATTTTTTTAAGAAAAAACTAGAATTCCAATTTTTTTATTAACTAAGCTGGACTTTTGTGGGTATCGAACCATTCACGTTTAGATTTCAGACCTTTTTCTGATGATTTTTTACGTTTTATTGACTCTCTAAACTTATTTTTGTTTTATTCCTTAATATACTTATTGACAAGTACGGCTTTTTTTTTATTATTATAAAATTCCTTTTTTTTTACATTCCTGGGCATCCCCCAATTTCACTCTTTCACATCTAACGATTTAACTCGTTGTACAATTCCTTCTTCGTGAATGTCAAATTATCTGTCCTCCTATGTTTTCAAAATACTACATCATTTGACAAGTCCTCAGCTCAGAATCCCTCATAGCAACAGTTTCACTTATATGCATGGTTTTCATAACCGGACCGAAGAAAGGACCATTCATGATGGCGGTTCAATAGGTTAAACTGTCCGAACGGTTCAAATGTACGGACAAAGGGTAGAAAGTCCATCCCACCACTTAACTTTTCAGTTTTTGATTTCCATTTAATTAGAGAATTATTTAGAATATATTTAGAATTTCTATTATAAAATTAGAAACATAAAGCATACAGCAAACTAGACATGTTCAAGGGCCGGGCTATCCGCCCAAGCCCGTAAGCCCGCCCGATATTTGGGAGGGTTTGGATAAAAATTTGAAACCCGTTGGACGGGCTTGGACAAAATTTTAAGGCCCGCTTACAAAATGGGCCGGGCTTGGTCTTAACCATAAAAGCCCGGCCCGAGCCCGGCCCGGCCCTTATACTTAAATAATTAGAATATTTTATTTGTTTTTAATTAGATTGACTAGTTAAAATATTCATTAGATGTGTAAATTAATTATTTTGATAAAAATATATATGTTAATTAAGCTTTACTATCTTAGATATAATATATATTATTAAATAAATAATAAATATATTTTAAATAATAAATAATGAGTTCAAAATAAATAAATAATATATATTTAATTATTAAACGGGTGAGCTTGGACGGATCTTGGACAAAGTTTTTTTTAATTGGGTGGGCTTGGGCATAAGTTTAGGCCCGTTTAATCGGGGCAGGCCGGGCTTGGACAAGCCATATAGGTATAAATTAAAGCTTGAGCCCGGCCCGACCCATGAACACCTCTACAGCAAACAAAGCATGAAGAAACTTATTTTTTTCACACAAAAAAAAACGAAACACGAGAGCAACAAATATATACTTACAGATCTGAAGCAAAATCTAAGTTCAACTCCAAATCTGCAAATTTTCGATGGGCTAAGGAAACAAGCAGAGACAACAGCCACCATTGAAGCTCTAATCTAAGCTTGGTTTAATTGGGGAAGGAAAGAAGGAAGTATCAACACCAGATAAGCATCTGACGACGGTAAAATGAGACCAATAGCAAGGCTATGAGTTGAACGCCTATCTGTGATCAGTGGCCGAGGGAGAGGGGCAGCAAGGGTCATGGCCCCCCTCCCCTTCATGAGAGCTATAATAGTTGGATGCTTATTTGAACAAAAACAACTGGTCAAATTTCACTTTGCCCCCCATAAATTTCTAATTTGGCACCCTTAGGTCTAATTTTTAATAATATAACATATTAACTCTTTGTATCTAAATCCTTAAAGTTTCTATTTTTAATTTTTTTAAATATTTTCATACATTATATTATTTGTAGTATTTAAGTTTCATATACTATTATTCATAATACTTGATTTTATCTAAGATTTTTTATTCATTTCAATAGTTACTAAATCAATCCCAATTATAGTAAATCAGCAAATACTTTTTCCCTTCTTTTTATCAACTAGTCTTTACTTCCACGTGCGTTGCACGTGACCCATCCTGTTTTTAGTAAATAATAAATTTAAGAATTAAATATTAAAAAATACAAGGCTGACCTAATTGATCCGAGTCCTAAATCCGAAAAATCCAAAACCCGAGTGACCTGAGACCAAAACCCGAACCCACCTGACCCTAGACCTAGCATACCCGAATGATCTGAACCCAGATGAGTCAAAACCCGAATGACCCGAGAAAATTATAAACTAAAATTATATTTTATTCAATAAGATCCACATTGTTATAATTTTAACCATTCTAAATTATCATTTATTCAAACCCAGCTGAGCAATAACTTGAGAAAATTACCTGACTCATTTGACCTAGACTCAGATGATTCGAAACTTGTCCAACCCACCTGATTGACTCCTCTAACTTTATATACATGTTACTCTTCTTTTTATTTTTAAAAACTTTAAATTCTTATTATACACTCCAATACATTAAACTACCAATACAGATTCGAAAAATAGAAAAAAGGTTAATCACAATAATTAAATTTCAAATAAATAAATTTTTAACTTAATTAGTTTTAAAAAATGATGAATAATTAATGATTAGTTTTAAACTTGATAATAATACTTTTATTATTTTATATTATAATTGAAATGGGTCTAGATTTAACAAAAAGTCTCAAATTTTTTAAAATTAAAATGGGAAAAATAAAATATTTATAATAATATTGAATTTAATTAAATAAAAATAGATTTTTTTAGTAGAATAACTGTAAAAGTTTATTTCTAAAAAAATTGTAAAATTTAAAAATTTTCATTTAAGAAATATATTTAAGAAATTCTAATATATATAAGTTTTTAAAATAAAATAATAAAATGGTAAAAATAAAATAGGTATAAGGATATTAGATTTAATTAAATAAAATAGAGTTTTAGTTGAGTAAAACTGTAAAAGTATATTTAAAAAATTCTAATATATATATATAAGTTTTTTAATTAAAATAGTAAAATGGTAAAAATCATAAAGATATTAGATTTAAATAAATAAAATTAGAGTTTTTAGTTGAATAAAACTATAAAAGTTTAAATAATGGCATTTAAGAAATATATTCGAAAAATAAGGATATAATGGGCGATTCAAAAGTTTTACAGGTGAACGCACTTTTTAATATAGTATAGATTATCAATATATCTAACTTATTGATTGTAGCTTTTTGCACTTTTAATCATGATTTGGGTGTGAGGGGCAATTAAACCAAGTAATATATTTTATAAGAGGTGGTAGGTACTTGACCATTAACGAAAATATCAAGTTTACCTCTATCATGACCATTTTCTTGTTTTTTTAAAAAAATATTTTTATCATTGAGTTGCTAATGAGTTAGCTTGTGATGCCAAGCATTATACTATATAATATTAGTATATATTTTCACATGCAATGTATTCTGTAACATAAATATTGTGTATATAAATATATATAGTTACGTATTGACTTAATTATGTATACATTACCTGCCCTCCTCCCCCCCCCCTCCCCGGCCGATAGAATTCCTGGTTTCGCCCCTGGTTGTGGTAGCCTAAGCAGTGAGCAATTGAAAATCTATTGCATTTGCTAGAGGTGAGAACGAGTTGGAGAAGATAATGATTTAGAGATTTTTTATTCTCTCTCTACTCATCTTTTATTTTTTACCGTTTAATATTTATTCCAAGTTTTCAATTTTGAATTCAGATTTGATTTTTCTTTTAAAAAAAGGGGAGAGAGAGAAAGAGAGAGAGAGAACCGGATATTGGTCGATTCTTCCGGTTTGAGCGGTTGATCAATTCTTAAACGATCTCAGGAATCCGCAATTATATGCTCTAAATGAGCCGGATCCCTATTCGATCCCCAGTTCGATTGGTTCAACTGATTGGTCTGATCCGGTTACGAAAATCATGCTTATATGTGCTTCATCCACGTACCTAACCAGCAACGATAACTTCTATATATCAACTTTGTTTTTCATTACCAGTTTTCTTTATATACATTAAATTATTAACAATACAAAAATATAACAAATACAAAACACATTATTCATAGATAAATGTGACGTGGAAGGAACGAAAGTTGGCTTTTGTTTGTTACCAACTCATGGCAATCTTCTTTGATGATATTTGAAACAACAAAAACACTTTACCTCTCTTCACAATTCTCATGTGAGCCTTACATCCAACCCTTGTCAAGGCCTTTGCTGACCTCTACCTATTTTCCATATTAATCCATTTCTCTTTCCTATTTCTTCTCTGTAACATACAAAGTTCCTTACAATTATATCTCATTAATGTCTTTGTGACAGTGCAGATTCTGCTTCTGAATTCCAAAACCCATGCCCGCTGAATATGTTGAATACCACCTCTTTGCTTCAACCAGGTTTGAGAACGCAACTACTCCCACCACATTTGATTCCTCCAAAGTCTTAGGATCAACACCGCAGAAAAACGGATGTGGTCTTCTCTCTTCCTCTGCCGGCTCTTCTTCACCGGTCACACCTTCATCTGCTTCACCACCTTCACCGTCGCACCATCCTCCAAACCAACATTCAAATCAAAATTCATGCTTCCACTATACACCACTAGAAAAGTCTTAGTGTTATATTCCTTATATTATATTATTATAATATATTTCAAATGCACAAAACACATGTAATATACATTGACGCACGCCACACAAAATATATTGAATTCATTCCTCATGAAGTTTAACTCTTCAAGCATTAACAAATACGACCGCAGATTACAAACTATTCCAACATATAATCATTTCCATACAAACTCCTTTCAAATACCTCAGACAATGCTGAATTTTTTGGAAAAACGACAGCTTCCTTGTTCATGGACTTTGAAATTTGCTTTAACCTCTCCCCTCAACATGTATCCAAAACACCCTACTCCATCTTTACTCACTTCATCCAACCATTCCATTTAATTCTACATCAAAATCAAATCTATTTCTCTCGCATTAACCGCATCATTTTCTCGCTAGTCACTTCACGTCATAAAACTCATCATCATAGTACAGCCAAGCATCATTTATGGCATTCCCACTGTCTGCGTAATTTCGCACTGAAACCATCTTCATATATTGCAGACACTCTTTCCCGTCGCTTTCAAAGCCCATTCCCTCCGCATTGAAACTTATGTCAACTCAAATCGTCCATGGCTCATACTCTTTTTTCCACCGATCCAACGTCTGCCCTTCCTAAACTTCCTTTCCGACCCATCTCTAGATCCGCCCTAATAATCTGTTGGTCGTCCCAAGACTGCCCTATTTCACGGCCCTTTTTTGGCCCAATTCCTTCGAATTGTGCTTAAGTCATCATTTTTTGCCCTCGATTTTACGTTTATGATGTTTGTAAATCTAAGATAACGATAGAAATCGTTTTTAAATCTCGGTTAAGAACGCAACTCTGTTTCACGCCAGCCTTTTCTGATTCGCCCTGACCGCATGGGTCCATTATTGTGAGTCCTACTCCAGATTCCAATCTATAATTGCCACCGCAATTTTTAAATGGCTTGGATGCCCTCACACGTCACACACATCCTTGGAGAACCGCTAGAGGACTCAAGGCTGGAGAACCGTAGTTCCCACCGCATAATTACTATATATTCCACTACAAAAAAAAAGGGAGGGTTTTATATCATGCAATGGCGGCTACTACATTCAATTTGCAACTTTTCCACTTTACTCTCCATCATCGAATTATGTGTCTCCCTCAACAAAGGGTTTTATAACTTTTGTTGATTAATGGTCTCCCTAACCATATATTTATTTGTACAAATTTAAGATCAGTATCTGTTTCATTTGGATGTAGTAGATCTAACCACAATTATTTTCAAAATTTTAAAATTTACCCTTATAAATCACATGGTTTTTTCAATATAGTGACTAAATTTGTAGCTAATTTTTAGTGGTTGTTTTGAATTGTAACAAGTATTTGTGATAAGGACTTTGATGAGTAAATGTAAATTATTTTACGCATGTATTATCTCAAAAGGTATGAACTTTTTTGGTGAATAGTATGAAATTATCTTACATGTTGATCATGTGTTACTTTTGATCATGTGGTAATAACCCTCTAGTATCCCATAATGATATTGAGTCCCAACTAATTCGAAGTCTTATAAACAAAATTTAACGGTTTCGAATTTAACAGTTTAATCATATGTCCTAAATTTTGTTTAATCATCTGTCTTTTTTAATATAAACCAAATTTAACGGTTTCGAATTCAATACCTCTTTTTGTGTGAATTCCAACATTTAACAATTGATAAATGTAAAATACTTTTTGTCCCGTTTAGTTTTACTGCGTATTATACTGCCAAATAACTAAGTTCAAAAATTTAATTTCAAGTTTAGCCTCTAATTACAAACAAGAAAAATTTACAAGGTAAATCCTAAATTTTAGGATGTTATTGAGTATGATTTTAAAAATATTATTAATTTGTTTTCAATGACACTTGAGACAAGATATTCTAACATAAACTTAGACGGGCAAGCATGACTCTATATAAATAAATATTACTACTAATTTGAGTAAAATATTATAGAACTTTAAAATTAAATCATGAAATGGGCCAGGGAAACTTTGAGTTGGGCCTATATTTTGTAGCATCATCATGGGTTAAGATTTTTTTTTTATTTATTTTTTTTTTTGCAATCATGAATTAAGATGTTTTAATTAAGATTTTATTTTGCCTTTTAATGAAAAAGAAAATTATCATATTCATCGTCAGTGAAGTTTAGCAGATTGGACGTGCGAGTTTAAAGGGTCGACATGTATTCTCTTAGGGAATAGATTTAAATATTAAAAATTAAATTAATTATGAAATGAGGTACTTGTCAATAATTTAACTCACTTGTGAAGTCCAAAAATTTCACTGACAATGTACCAAATAATAACTTGAATGAAAATATTATGGAAAATAAAAGGTTTAAATCTATAAAATGAAGCCTAATTGCTCAATTAAGGGCAAAACGTTTCATTTACGGCCTAATCTGGGGCAAAACATTTTAATTTGGTCAATTTGCGACAAAACGTTTCAAAATTGCTTCAATTTGCGGCAAGCCGTCAAATAGGGGCAATACCTTTTCGTGAGTGAGTAAAACACGCTGTTAATACTAACAAACACCATTAAGGCTAGGGTTTATTTATTAATAAATTTTGTCAAATAAAAATTTGATTAATTACTTTAAGATTCTGCCCTTATTTGTAAAATGCCCTTATTTGTAAAACCCGAAAACCTTTTACCCTTATTCGCTCAACCCTTTTCACTTTAACCCAATTTTTTTATCTTCCTTTTATGCTTGTTTTTTTTACATCTTCTTCTTCTTCTTTTCTTTCTTCTTACTAACTTTTTCCCCCATGATCCGTACTTTCTTTTCTTTTTTTTTTGCCGAAGATTGTATGGGTTTAATAATTTTTTTTATATTTGAAATTTTATAGGTTTTATTTTTATATATTTATCGGATAGGAAAATATAAAAGCAAAATTGAATGGGACTTCCAATTCTTGTTGGGATTCAATCGACTTGTTGAGGCGATATTTGGTTTATTGTTGAAAAGTTTTTGGTTGTTAAGAGTTTGAAAATCGATTGGGGAATGAGATTAGGAGTGGTTTGGGCATTAAGGTTGTAATTTTCTAGTAAAAAAACTTGAAGATATTTGATGGCAAGTCATGTAAATCTAGAAGAGAGGAGTCATTTTTAGAAAAAAAAAAAGAACCCATGATTTAGAAAATAGGAGGTGTGAATTACTATCTGGTTCCAAGCTTTGAAAGCCAAAAAATCACTGGCATGACGGTGGAGAGTGGAGTTGTTGGCAGTTGGGTTTGATGTTTTTGGTGTTCTTGATTTTTTAGGTGAAAACAAAAAAAGTCAGTGAGGGAAAGAGAAAGACGTTGGTTCTTCCCTTTCTCTCTCTCTTTGTTTCTTTTCATTACATAAATATTTATTTATTATTATATATTATTATAATTTATTTATATTATTCTACTATTTGAAATTAATAAAATTTAACAAAAAGAAATTATACTATTGCCACGTGTCACAAACGCGCATGTAACTCAAGCATGGTCTAAATTAACGGTATACCTTGATTTGAAGCGATTTCGAAACATTTTGTCTCAAATCGATCAAATTAAAAGGTGTTATCCCAAATTAAGTCCAAATTAAAACGTTTTATCCCTAATTGAGTAATTATCCTAAAATTAGATGGAGGGAAGCAAAATGTATTACAAACAAATGGAAGCAAAAAAGTGTAAGGGAATCAAAGGATATTTCTTCTTAAAAAAAAAAAGATATTTTTAGAAGGAGCCAAGCAGAATCCAAGTTATAAAACCACGCGGCCAAATGTGATGTAATGTTAGTTGGCATGCATGGACATGCACGGCCTTGATTTCCTCAACCTTTTCACACAGTTTTTCCAAACTCCAAACAAACTTTTTTCTGACACGTGTCCTTTTGATTCTCATCCCCTCACTTGTTACATTCGACAAGTTTCTTTATTAGGTACCACAATGGGCTTAATTTCATAAGCTCTGCCCTCAATTTTAGTGGTAAACTGGTAATATTGTTTTTTTCCCATGATTTTCTCTTCATTCAATTGTACATGTTTATTTTTTCCCCTGATATCCAAAGCTTTATTATGATTAATCTCGACCCGCATCGCGCACTTGGATTTAATGGGTAGTTCATCAACAAAGATAACTACATATGCAAAGTATCAAACCTGAAAACTGTTTAAGTTAAAAAAATTATAATATCATTTGGTTAAGCCGTAAAAGGCAATATTTATTTGATAATCACCTAAATTCATGAAAAACAGTCATATACTGAGTAGAAACTCTATAATCTTATATAGAACCAAGAAAAAGATGAAAATTATATATGTGAAATTTTAGATTATTAATAGTGATTTTATTGCTATAAAATACTCCTTCTGTCCCATAATATAAGTCCCCTTTTAGAAGCTTTTTTTGTCCCAATTTATAAGTCCCTTTATCGATTCCAATGCATATTTTTTAGTTATTTCCAAAACTATCCTTGGTAGTTAAGAGGATGAGTAGGAGGAGAGAGAATTAGTAGAGGAAAAGAATAAGGGTAAAAATAGAAAAAAAAGGTAAAAGTACATAAAATTTTGTGTCATAACTAATTTTCTTAATCTTGGTAATATAATTAAAATGAACTTATATAATGGGACAGATGGAGTATATATTAAGAACAATTAATTTCAGTCGGAAATACTAGTAATAAAGTTTTAAATGATAATTATAGTGCTATATAAAGGCTATAAAGGCAATTAAATGTACATCCAAAACAATGACAATCTTTAATCATTAATGTGAGGTGATTATTAAAATTAACGGTGCAAACATTAAATATGATAATGACATTAAACAAGGAACAATGGTGAAATCTTGCAGAGATAAGGGTTTATAAGAGAAATTATTAGTGGATCGGGTCCACCATGTCATCCGTGGTTCCGACCAATAAGATTTTGACAAGTTAGATTTAGCCAAAAATTTAGCATCAGGTTTAGTCCCTAATTTCACCAGATGAGATTTACATGATAAGTCCCTAAATTTAGGACATTAATTGGCTAAGGTTTTAAAAATTGTAGGAAAAATCTAATTTGTCAAAATCTTATTGGTCGGGACCACGAATGACGTGGTGGACCCGATTCACATAATAATTTCTCAAGTTCATAGTATATTTTGGTACTGGAGACAATTAGAAATCGAAGTCTATTCACTCGGCTGGACCCGGAATATATTGATGAACACTTTCAATTAAGTTAATTACTACGTAATAATTACCATAATGATAATAATCTCATTAGAAGAAAAAATTACTATCTATTATATATGGGAAGAGTACAGAAATATGCAACAAACAAAGGACTACTTTGCAAGTGCTTTGAAATTTTTTTTTGAGTTTTTAACCTCATCTTGACCGTCCATTTCCAATTCCATAGAGATGAAAGTAACCAACACCAACTAAAACTGTCCTATCAACCACCATATAACTTCCCAAATCAACACCTATATAAATTCAAACCCATCATTTTATCTCCTTTCACCTCCTCTCATTTCCTTTTCTCTCTCAAAAACCTCTCCGGCCGGCGCACCACCTCTCTCCGGCGCCGGCGAATTATAAAACAATTACTACAATCTCAATCCCCCAATTGAATTCTTACTAAAATGACCTCAATTACTCCCTTCCTTTCTCTTGCCTTCCACCCCACCACCACCACCACCGGCTTCGCTTCAAAACCGAAGCAGCTGTCAATCTCTTCCAGACCAGCGACGTCGTTTCGTTGTAGTTGTTCGAGTAATGGGTTGAAGTTGCATGGGAGAAAGGGCTGTTTTAACATTAAGAGTAGTAATGGAGGAGGAGGAGGGTTGTTTGTATTTGCTTGCTCGACGCCGTCGTATGTTGGGAGAGTTGGGTCGCAGCGGCTTTCGTTTGGGAATAGAACCGGCGGTGGAGCTGCGCAAGTAGCGAAAAAGGGTGATGATCTGTCGCAGGTTTTGTCAGCAATGCTTCCTTTTGTTGTCGCTGCTACTGCTGTTGCCGCTCTTGTTCAACCTTCCACTTTCACCTGGTAAATTTGATTAATTTCCTTTTTTGTTCCCTTTAAAATCCATTTTTGATTGATTTTATTCTTATCTTGGATTTATTTTTTTGTTTTATTCTTTTCTTTGAAACCATGAATGGATATTTTACTGTGAAAATTGAGTATTTGGAGAACTACTTTATTATACTCCAAACTCGAAAGCTTATTTGTATAACAGTTCTTGGCCTTTTGCGAGATTTAAACGTTGACTCTTCTGACTATTTTAGCTTTAAGCTTTTAGTTGATCGGTTTTTAATGTTTTCTTCAAATTTTATAGTTTTAGTTGTCTTGTTTGCATCCCTTCTTTTTCCTTTTCTTTTTTTTTTTAAAATTCTTTTTTAATTTGTCTTTAGAACAAGAAATGCGAATTCTTTATATCCCAATAGATAAAGATTACGACTTTTTCTATATAATTGATTTGAGCATCAGGAGAGACCGAGAGAGAATCCTGTTCATTGCTTAATAATGTTTCAAAATTTTGTTGTGTTTGCTCTGCTTTTCATGTGAACAAGGGTTTTCTTTGCCCTAAATTAACTCATTATATATGACTTTTCAATTGTTTAAGACAGAAAACAATTATTAAACATTAATTTTCTCTACAGGGTATCTAAGGAAATGTATGCGCCTGCTCTTGGTGGTATTATGTTGTCGATTGGAATTAAACTTTCCTTTGATGATTTCGCACTAGCAGTAAAAAGGTAGGAACATATCATTGCTCATTGTGTACAGTATCACGTAGCAGCAAACTATTATGTTCAATCTGGAAGGTGCTTCTGAAGTTTTCGTGGTTTTGCTTTCATTGCAGACCTTTACCACTATCTGTTGGGTTTATTGCTCAGTACATGCTCAAACCGATTCTTGGGGTTTTGATTGCAAAGGCGTTTGGCGTCTCTCCAATATTCTATGCAGGTTTTATCCTCACATGTTGTGTTGCAGGAGCTCAGCTATCTAGCTATGCTAGCTTTTTGAGCAAAGGAGATGTTGCAGTGAGTATTCTTCTCACTAGCTTTAGCACCATTGCGTCGGTGCTTGTCACTCCTCTTTTAACTGGCCTTCTCATTGGATCTGTTGTTCCGGTTGATGCTATTGCTATGTCAAAGTCAATTTTACAGGTAATGTAGTGCTTGAACAGATATATATTCTCAAGTTAGCATTGTTTTTTCCTTGGCTAAATGAAAACTGTTTACTTGATTTTTCTTTTTAGGTTGTTCTTGTTCCTGTCACTCTTGGGCTCATGCTCAATACTTATGCAAAACCAGTTGTGAATATTCTTCAACCTGTGATGCCTTTTGTTGCTATGATCTGTACTTCCATTTGCATCGGTAGCCCTCTTGCATTGAATAGAAGTCAAATTCTATCTAAAGAGGGTCTTCAGTTGATTTTTCCTGTTTTGACATTTCATACTGTGGCATTCGCTGTGGGATATTGGGTCTCAAAGATTCCCGCTTTCAGGTAATCTTGAACTTTTGTTTTACATCTAATTTATGCTGGAAATAGTCCTACTTGTGGGGTTTAGGCTTTAACCTTCCATGTCACCTGGTCCTGTAACAAAAGAATATGGGGATAGTTGTGTGAGAATAAATCTTGTATAATGGCCCTGTATTAAGGTTGAATATTTTCATGGTCTCTGTATTAGTTTGTTAGACATTATTTTATGAAGGGAGACTTAGGATGAGAATAGTGCTGTTGTGTTAAAATTGGTCTCGCCTCTACAAATAACCTGTTCCATTTCCTTTTCCTGAATTAAGCATTTTTCTGAGGAATGCCATGTTGCCATTTTCTTAGATACAGAACCAGAATATAGCAATTGTGCAGCTGGTTCCTGTTTTTCATCTCTATTTCTTAGGTTCGGGGGAATACTAGGGAGCGGCAACCTGAGCCATTAAACTTTTGTAAATAATTTCTTGTGAATTGTGATTTTGTCCTGTTACACTCTGCTTATACAATTTAGACTAACACTGATGATTATGGGCATTGCACTTGTTGCCTTCAAAGCCAAAATTTTAGCTGTGACAACAATATTTTCTTTGGTTATCACTTGTGATAATTTTTTCTTCATATTAGTTAAGTTTTCTGACTTTGCTGAAGCATGTAAACTTCATTAAATTTCACACATTTACAAAAACTTCTAGTAGAGGAACAGGCGAGGGGAAGAAGTTTACACATTTACAAAAGCATGTGCAGAATGATTTGACTTCTTATTCAAGACTGATTTTTACTTGCCAACTTTTTTTCATTGAGACTGGCTGATACCATGTCAATACTTATTAATGTACAGGCAAAGAGAAGAAGTTTGCAGGACAGTTTCGTTATGCACAGGAATGCAAAGCTCCACTTTGGCAGGACTTCTTGCAACCCAGTTCCTTGGAGGTACTCAAGCAGTTCCACCAGCATGCTCTGTCGTTGCCATGGCTATTATGGGTCTTTCTCTTGCCTCTTTCTGGGGCAATGGTTTCCGTATCAGAGACGTACCATCTCTACTCATTCCACCAACTGGTTCTGCTGCTGTCCGGGCTTAATGAAGCAACATTTCGGAACATCTTCGACGACTGAATCAAAGCAAATTTTAACATGGACACAGATGGTCATGTTCCTAACATGAACATCATACTCCCTCAATGGAACAGCAGTGGTAGTCTGGTCTAATTAAATAAGAATGTTGTACAGTGAAATAGGAGGCAAATATAGAAAGCAGAAAATGACTCTACTTAGGAAATAGAATAGGTTCTTTTTTGGGCAGTAGGAGTTACTATAGTTAGAAAAGCACTTTCTCCTGCTTCAGCTGGAAGTTCTATCTATGTATAGTATAGATGAAGTTCTATGTATAGTATATAAAGTAAATTAAAAAATATAGTGAACCAATCTAGATGTGCATTCTCTCTTTCTCCCAAAAGCATTTCTGTGTTTTCAGGAGCAGGTCACAGTGTTTCTTTTCTTTCACCTTATCTGAACTCGCAAGGCCCAGAAACCATTACTGTTGTGTTATTGGGAAGTGCTTTCAAGTTTCAACGGATGGTTCCATTCAAGCAGTTGATTTAGATTAAGCAGTTGATTTAGATTAAGAATGGATTGAGTTTAAGGCCCAAACACCTCTCAATTCCTAGAGCCCGTAAATAAACTCAAGGTGCTGTTCCTCAATACTCTTATTAATTCCCATTTTATACACTAGTCACGACGGCCCAAAAAAGAAAATATCACGGAAAACTTTTAAAAGGTCAGACTATTAAGGGTAATGCTCTAATTAAGGGTCTAACTTTTTTCTATTTCTCTCGATTTGGGACCAACCTTCTAATTTGGTCTATCAAGTGTCTAATTAGGAGTCAGGGCATGGCATTAGATTAGGGAAATGTTCTTTTGAACGAACATTTGCATTTTGATTCAATTAAAGACATATTTTTCCTTCAAAAAAGAAAATTAAAGACATTATTGGATGTTGCAAAATAACAGTATAACACCCATTTTCCTAACATATATAGGTCCTGATTTGAGTTTAAATCTTTCGCGAAATGCTTGAATTTGTATCTAAACTTTTTAATCAAAACAAATCGTGTCTAAATCTTGTGGGATTTAATGAATTGCGCTTATTTTGGATTTTTTTTTTTAAAAAAACCAAGATTATTTATTGGCTAATTGCCCAAATAATGGCCTAACATTTGTCAAAATGCTCAAATAAGAGTCTAATGTTATCGAAAATGCTCAAATAAGGGCCTAGCGTCAGTTTGGATGACGCGTGAGAATTTTCGACGCTAGGCCCTTATTTGAGCATTTTGGCAAACGTTAGGCCCTTATTTGGCTAAATTAAAAGACCGGGCCCTTATTTGAGCATTTTGGCAAACGATAGATCCTTATTTAGCCAAATTAAAAGATCAGACCCTTATTTGAACATTTTTGCAAACGTTAGGCCCTTATTTGAGTAATTAGCCTTATTTAAATTAGTCTTACTATAGAAGTGTGTGTTTGGAGGTAGGACGTCATGAAATCATGAGATTGAATAATAGTCTGAATTTTTCGAACTTATAGATTGCCTATCAAAATGATATGTGAAAATTTGAATTCGGGTGCCTTTCACCACAAATCCAAGTCTTTATCATTTTATCTCTTATACCATGGTTAACCCTTTTGAGTTTTGAGGTTAATGGTTATCAATATAAACTCAGCTTTTATTTTTTTGCTACTTAAACTCAGCTTTTATTATTGCACACTACTTATTAAATTATAGGGAAAAGCTATAAGTACTAAAGATCTACACTAAAAAATAGTACTCACACTTTTTTAGCTTAAATTTGTATGTCCCCAAATAACTTAAAAAATATATCCTTACATCCAAACACCTAAATATGTCTTATATTTGTACAAAATACTACTATTTTGAGTGTAGTTAATTAGTAGTAGTACTTGTAGCATCTCCCTAAGATGGGTTTACAATGGGAAAGTACTTAGAGAATTTTAATGTGAATATTTAATAATCCATGTTTTAAGCATTGAGTCCAGTCAATAATAAAGTGGACCCCTAGAACAAAATTCCAATTTGGTACCGCAATTATGGGCTACAAAAAATGCTGTTTTTCAACTTTGATCTAAAAAGATGAGTTGAGTTTGATTAGTCATTATAATGAATGCCCTTTTTTTCTATACCTTGAGCTGGACTTTTTCTTGTTCCCTTACTATTTGCATGGACATGATTGTTAAACTTTTTGAAAATATATATAATTCGAGACCGACCGACCGGTCCGAATCCATACATATATGCTGCTGCAAAAAAACATCAACCCCGTGTTTAGAAAAACACAGCATGAATCGATCACCCATCTCTCTGTTTTGTTCTTCTGAGAACTTGGAATGTTGGAAACATCAATGGTCTGGTAAGTTCATTGAATTTGAATACTCTCGGAAATTAATTTGCTTCTTCTTTTTCATCATATATATTGACTACAAAGTTTCCATTCCCAAATGTTTTCTTTAGTTATGTCATTGTTTTAGTTGGCTGCAAATTAATCATCTTTTTCAGGACTCAAGAGAAAGAATACTTTGTTACCAAAACAAAAAAAAAGAGAAAGAATACTTTGGTTTTTTATATACATTAGTTTTCATTTCCACATGCGGTGTACGATCAATCATATTTAAATTAAAAGAAAATTAAAATAATAATTGAAATTAATCATAAGTAAAACTGTTAAAATCTGATTCAACCTCGATAACCCATCTCAACCCGATCGAACCTGATTTGACCAGAGAAATTAAACAACCTGAACCTGTCCTATCCAGACCCGACAAACTCATTGTTAGGGACCAAAACCGGGAAGGCTCAAGTCCACCGAATCCTCTCCAAACACCCTCCAAGGTTGGGCCAATCTATCTCTTATCCATTTCTATTTTTATTTTTGGCCCAACCAAACACATACACAAATATTGGGTAAATGGGCCACAAGTACTATACAAAAGCCCACCTCTCTTTTACCCAATAACCAAAAGTCCCCAAACACATATGTAACACAGGGGCATCTCTATTCCAAAGTCCTCAAACACATATAACACAGAGGCACCTATATCCAAGTCCCCAAACACATATATAACACAAGGGCAATTCTATTACAAAGTCCTCAAACACATATATAACACAGAGGCATCTATATCAAAGTCCCCAAACACATATATAACATAGGGGCAACTCTATTACAAAGTCCTCAAACACATATATAACACAGAGGCATCTATATCAAAGTCCCCAAACACATATATAACACAGGGGCAATTCTATTACAAAGTCCTCAAATACATATATAACACAGAGGCATTTCTCCTTATGGCAAAGACTCATAATATACATGGGTTTTGCTATTAAGACATTTCTCTTTGGGGCAAAGACTCATAATATATAAACATGGATCTTGCCACCAAATTCCTATATTATATATATATATATATATATATATATATATATATACATACATATATGTGACAAAGGCCCAAGCCATGTGCATTACAATGGGCCTTGTTACTATCAAAGCTCTTCACTCAAGCCCAAGAAGGCCCAAAACGGTGGAGGCCTTACCACTTCACCACCAAGCCAAGCACGTGAAGACAAAGGGCACACAGCCATATTCCCTGCTGCAACATGTCAGACTTTCCTGCAGAGGAAAGCATCTAAGGGAAGAACCCTAATTAACTCAAACTTCTCCATTTTTACCTATTTCTAGCAAAGAATTATCACTAACTAATCCTTTTTGCAGGCACTAACTGTGGTCCAAGCCCACAGGCGGGAAAACAAATTGGGGGGAGTGGAATGGATGGCAAAAGGAGAAAGAATCTCCCTTGATTAATTTCTTTGGAGTGGGCAACTATGCTTGGAAGTTGTTCCTTAACACCAAAGGGGAAATCAACGGGTTGCAGAAGGTGGAATCAAGAGACAAGTTGTTTTGACTTTGAGAGGGGACAGCTAGTTTGCTGTAAAAAGCAAACCGGTGATGGCGACGGGAGCTCGGTGAAACGTGGTGCCGATTTCAACGCAAGGATGCCCACTGTTCTCTTCCTCAAAAATGGAAGATTCCTTGTCTTGAACCCATAGGCTATTCACTGAATCAATGAAAAGCAAGAGCCATCTAGGGTGGCCGGACAAAGCTTCCGACCGGGCAAGAGACACACTATAAAAGGAGCTCACCACCGTCGAAAATGGCAACAATTCTAAGAGCAACGCTAAGAGGGAAAAACACTAAGAAAAAGAGAGAATTTCTACTACACAACTTCCAGCCATTTGTTTCTTGGCTATTCTCTCAAGAATCACCCCACATTCACATTTGCAAGAGTCCTCCAAGGATTTCCAGCAACAAGCAAGAGTCATCTTCTCCAAATTAGTGTTTTCCCTCTACCGTCAATGGCTTGTGTTTTGATTCCATTGCTCTCGATGTATTCTTCCTCCTTTTCCCCCAAATCCCTCTTCCAATTTGTTTCTCATATGTTCTAAAATCAATAAAGAGCTTGATTTATTCCATTTCAAAGAAATATGGGTTTTTTACTACTTTGTTCATCCTCCTCAGTTTCTACAACTTTAAAACTGAGTTTTGCCCATTTCCTGCCGCATCAATTGCTCAATCCCACAAAGGCTGAGTTTTCCCGATTTTTCCTGCCGCTCTACTGATTATTTGGGCCTCAGCGTCTTGGGCCTCATCTTGCGCAAACCCAGCTCCTCTTCTGGGGAGATTTGGGCTAGGCTTGAGCCCAAAGTGAGCCAAACCAGTCCTTTCTCACATTCCCACAAAAAGGCTCCCACACTCGTAACTCGAATAACCTGAGAAGATAACCTGATGACCTAAGAATATTATAAACTAAAATTATGTTTTATTCAATAAAATACACATTGTTATAATTTTAACCATTTTAAATAAATTTAAGAATTAAACATTTAAAAATTCAAGGCTGACCCAATTGATCCGATTCCTAAACCTGAAAAATCCAAAACCCGAATGACCTAGAACCCGAGTAACATGAGGCCAAACCCCGAACCTGCATGACCCTAAATCCAGTAGACCCGAGACCCGAATGAGCTGAATCCAGATGAGACGAAATCCGAATAATCTGAGAAATTTACCTCACTCATATGACATGGACCTAGATGAGTATGACTCGAAAGCCGTCCAGCACGCCCAATTGATTCCTCTAACTTTTTTTTTTGCGTCAACTCATCTAACTTTATAAGTCAAAGGAAATAATTGCATATTACTCTTCTTTTTATTTTTAAAAATTTTAAATTCTTGTTATACACTCCAATATATTAAACTATCAATACACACTCCAAATTTGAAAAAGCTCAATCACAATAATTAAATTTTAAATAAATTTTTAACTTAATTAGTTTTAAAAAGATGAATAATTAATGATTAGGTAAATTATTTTAACTTTTAAACTTGATAATAAGATTTTTGTTAGTTTATATTATAATTTTTTTTGTTCAAATTAGTTTATATTATAATTGAAAAAAAGTCTCCAATTTTTTAAAATTAAAATGGTAAAATAAAATATTTATAAAAATATTGAATTTAATTAAATAAAAATCGAGTTTTTAGTAGAATAATTGTAAAAGTTTATTTCTTAAAGAAACTGTAAAATTTAAACAATGTCATTTAAGAAATATATTTTAAAAATTCTAATATATCTAAGTTTTTTAATTAAATTAGTAAATTGATAAAAATAAAATAGGTATAAGGATATTAGAAGGATATTAGATGTAATTCAATAATAAAAATAGAGTTTTTAGTTTTTTTTTGCCAAAAAATAGAGTTTTTAGTTGAGTAAAACTATAAAAATATATTTAAAAAATTCTAATATATGTAATTTTTTAATTAAAATAGTAAAATGGTAAAAATTAAATAGTTATAAGGATATTATATTTAATTAAATAAAAATATGTTATGAAATAACTAAAGAACAATAAGAACAAAGTAAGAACAGATGGAGAGAAAGAGAGAATTCTTATTACTCAGAGAATTGAGAATGTAGAATGGGATGTTTACAAATGAACTGAGGTAGCCTATTTATAGCTGAACCTCATAGCTGGAGATAACTCATAGATACAAGATAAATCAACATAATTAAATAATATCACTAATTATCTCCTGGATAAATGTTGCTGATAATCTTCTCTTTTATCTCTGATAATTCTCTCCATTTATCACTTGATAATATCTTGCCAGATAAATGATGTGAAAGTCCATTTATCCATAACACTCCCCCTTGGACTGAACATCATTGTGATGGCCATCTTAGACGTATTATGGTTGCCTCGTTAAAAACCTTAAGCTGGAAAACCCAATGGGACAAAACCAGTCATAAGGAAAAAAGAGTGTAGCAGATCAAGTCCATTTCTCTTCTGAACAAATATTACATGTGCTCTTTATTGCCTCATTAAAAACCTTGTGTCGGAAAACCCAGTGGGACAAAACCGAACAAAAGGGAAAAAGAGTGCTAGAGCAATTTAAGTCCATGTAAATGTCTTCAGGACAATTACATCTAAATGTGCTATTGTTGCCTCATTAAAAACCTTAAGTCAGTAAAAACCCAGTGGGATAAAAACCAAACATAAGGGAAAAAGAGTACAACGCACTCTAATCGCTCCCCCCTGAATTAAAACAAACTGGTACTTCTGGGGCATCTAATCATTTCCACTTATGGGAAATCAATCTTGCATCTTGTTAACTCGCCGCATACCAATGCCATAAACAAGTTTCTCAAATGTTGATGTCGGCAAAGATTTGGTAAATAAATCTGCAAGATTATCAGTGGAGCGAATCTGTTTGACATCAACTTGTCGACTTTCTTGGAGTTCATGAGCGTAGAAAAATTTTGGCGAGATGTGCTTGGTCCTATCACCTTTAATATATCCTCCCCTAACTTGTGCAACACAAGCAGCATTATCTTCATAGATAATAGTGGGAGAGTCTTCAACCGGTTTCATTCCACATGTGTTTTGGATATGGGCTATAATGGATCTTAACCAAACACACTCTCTTCCAGCCTCATAGAGGGAAATAATTTCAGAGTGGTTGGAAGAAGTAGCTACTAGCGTTTGCTTAGTAGAACGCCAAGAAATGGCTGTGCCATTATAGCAAAACAAGTAACCGGCTTGGGAGCGAGCCTTATGCGGATCGGATTGATATCCAGCATCAGCATATCCTACTAAACCAGAGTTAGTAGCTTTCTTGGAATAATATAACCCCAAATCTATGGTTCCGCGGAGATAACGAAAAATATGTTTAATTCCATTCCAATGTCTCCGTGTTGGCTCAGAACTAAAACGTGCCAACAAATTTACCGCAAAAGTGATATCTGGTCTCGTGCACTGTGCCAAGTACATAAGTCCCCCGATAGCATTGAGGTATGGTACTTCAGGACCAAGTATATCCTCATCATGTTGTTTAGGACGAAACTGGTCCTTTTGGGGATCAAGAGACCTTACAACCATAGGGGTGCTCAAAGGATGAGCCTTGTCCATGTTAAAGCGTTTAAGCAACTTTTCAGTATACGCTGACTGATGGACAAGTATACCATGTTCTTTGTGCTCAAGCTCTAGACCAAGGCATAATTTGGTTTTACCCAAATCCTTAACCTCAAACTCTTTTTTCAAATATTCAGCAGCTTTTGATAACTCTTCAGGAGTTCCAATTATGTTCATATCATCGACATAAACTGCTATTATAGCAAATCCGGTTTCAGATTTCTTAATGAACACGCATGGGCAAATGGGATCATTCATGTACCCTTCCTTAGTTAGGTATTCGCTTAAGCGTTGATACCACATGCGACCGGATTGCTTTAACCCATATAAAGATCTTTGCAACTTTATTGAGAATAAGTTGCGGGGAGTGTATGCTTCAGGCATTTTGAATCCCTCAGGAATTTTCATATAGATATCGGAATCTAATGAACCGTATAAGTATGCCGTCACTACGTCCATAAGACGCATTTCTAAATTATCTTTAACTACCCAACTTATGAGAAAACGAAAAGTAATTGTATTCATCACAGGTGAATACGTTTCATCATAATCTATCCAAGGTCTCTGAGAGAATCCTTGGGCTACGAGCCGGGCTTTATACCTCTGATCGGTCGTCAGCAATCATAAAAATAAAATCCCAACAAACTCCTAACTACAGTAGATAGGGCAAGCAGGGGTCGATCCCACAAATAAGGGTGATAGATTTTATCCGAAAATTCAATCTTAAAAATCTCTCAAAACAAGACAGAAAACAGAGGTTGAAAGAAAGCAATTAAACAGAAAACAATTATACTAGAAAACAAAACAAAGTAAATTAAATCTAAGACTATAGCAGATAAGAAAGAAAACAATAATTAAAGCATACTTCTTCTCCAATGGTAGAAAACAATCAAATTGAATATGGGTCCTTGATTTAAAAGATGAATTCAATATTAAATCCTTGATGATAACTGGTCTA
>AWUE01019282.1:0-28742 GCA_001974825.2 Corchorus olitorius
CTTTTTAGATTTTCTTTTAATTTCTTTTTATCTTTTAATAAGTATTGGTTGGACAATTCATTTAGCTTAAATGGGTATGAATATGTCAATATTAGCAAGAGGATTTTAATCTTTGATTAATGATAAATAAATTTTTTTTACTTTTTTTTTTTGAAAAAAACATACTTTCAATCCGAAAAAATCTTTGTGCATGAGTTTTGATGTTGTTTTACTTGAACGATTTTGAATGATTGAGTTTTGAAAGTTAGAAGGTTGAGAGAATTTGAGAGAATTGAAAATTTTGAAGTTTGAAGAAAATAAAGTAAAGGGCAAAATAGTTCAAAGGGGGGCGGTGGCTAGTAATACCCTTAAGTAACAATGCACCATCCACGTTGGAAAAGATATATGCGCCTAACGAATTATACCATATAGAACGGTCCAACAAACATATACATATGCATATATATATATATATATATATATATATATATGACTTCAGTTTCAAATATTTGTTGTGTCCGAGTACGATACCTAATTAAGCTGGAATAAGTCGCTTACCATTCGATCCAACCCCGCGTTGATATTACAATGTGTAATTTATATTTTAAAGAAAACTGTTCTCCTATTAATTAATTTCAAACACCCTTTTTAATTTTCCTATTATAAACTAGTTAAAATTAGACTTGTTCAAGGGTCGGGCTACCCGCCCAAGCTCGTAGACCCGCCCGATATTTGAGAGAGTTTGAACAAAAATTTGAATTTGAGAGAGTTTAAGGCTCGTTTACGAAATGGGCAGGGCTTGGTCTTAGGCATAAAAACCCGTATTGTTAAATAATTATATTATTTTCCTTGTTTTTAATTAGATTGATTAGTTGAAATATTTATTAGATGTATAAATTAATTATTTTGATAAAAATATATATATTAATTAAGTTTTACTATCTTATATATAATATATATTAATAAATAAATAATAAATAGTATATTTTAAATAATAAATAATGAGTTAAAAATAAATAAATATAATATATTTAATTACTAAATGAGTGGGTTTGAACGGGTCTTGGATAAAGTTTTTTTTTAATTGGACGGACTTGAGCATAAGTAGAGATCCGTTTAGTTGGACCGGGTCGTGCTTGGACAAGGTATATAAATATAAATCATAACTTGGGCCCGGCCCATGAACACCTCTAGTTAAAACCAATGCATATGTTGGTTTGAGTTAAATAAGTCAAATGTCCCTTAATTAAGCTTTCAGATTCGAGTATATAAATGAAGAAAATAGGCACCGAAAGTACCTCCCCTCAGTGAGGCTTTGATGCAGGTCAACTGTGAATTACTCAAGATCCAATGACATTACCGGAAACCCCAAGGTTTGTACCAAAAGATGAATATTAGTGTTACTTGTTATATTGCCACATCAAGTATCTTTTATGGAATCCCACTCATCATTATGTGCCTAGTTGTCAAAATCTTATATAGTAATCCTAAACCAATTCATTAATTATATATCAATGCTAGAAATTAGCTTTGGGTTAAATGCCTCTAAAACAAGGCATTAATGTTAGATATATATGTCATCAATCCTTTTTACTTTGTACTCCTCCAGTTCAAAATAATTAGAACATTTGGAATATCACACGCATTAAAAAAAATATTAATTCATCTAAATTACTTCTTTATTCGGCAGAGAAATTATTAGATGAGACTGTCTCACCACGTCAGCCATGTGACCAACCACTAGAATTATGTCATGTCAAATGAACTCCTTATATTTATGCACAAATTTAGCCCAATGTTTAGTCACCTTTTAAACTAAACCATGCATAAAAGGTGAGTTCCCAAATTTGAGATATTATTGGGATAAGATTTTAGAAAATTGATGAACTGTCATTATATTAGTGGTGGCCCATAGATTACATGATGGGTACGTCCCACCTAATATTTTCTCCTTTGTTCCTATATATAAGTCCATGATAAACGAAATCTTTAACCAAGGCAAACGGCTCCATCCCATATTATTAGTCCATTTAACCATATCACCAATATTAAGAAAGTTGGTTGGAACACAAAATTCTATACAACTTTTACCTTACTTTACAATACTACCCCCAACTTTACTTAATGTGTGTTTCTCTTCCCACATTTAATAAGGATAAAAATTAATCAAAAATGTCTTGATTATCTAAATGGGATAGATAATTTGGGACAAGAAAAAGTCCCCAAAAAGGGATTGAGGGAGTAGTTAGTTTTAATAATTCTATACAATTTCTAAAGGTCATATACCCTTTCAACTTTTCAAACTTTTTACTAGGAAAAAAAAGGTATTTTAACTCTATTGGTCATCATGGGATAATGCATCAACCATCCTATTTAATTGTGTTAGAAATTCAAGAGTATTTAATTAGGGTTAGAATTGGAACTAAAAATTGTCTAATTTCTTGGTATATGGGGATGACAAATAAAAAGAAACAGAGGGTATGGGCTTATAATAAGGAACGGAGGGTATGGACTTATAATAAGGAACGGAGAAAGTAATTTAGTAAAAAAAATATTTGAAATAACCTAAACACCCCATCTCTCCATTTTTTTGGTATATTTACATGTTAACCTTATTCGAGCCGGGTTGGTCCACAATGAGGTAAATTTCTGCCAACAATGGTTTTCAACATTAAAAAGACTCGAACCCAACCTTGTTTAAGGGGAACAAGTGTCAAACAACTTGAACCAACCACTTGTTGGTACACCCATCTCTCCATTAATTACAATTATATTCTCAGTCCCTAACTCTCCATTAATTAGGGGAATTAAAAAGAAATTGTTTCTCCATTAATTAGGGTATACATATGGAACAGAAATAAAGAGAATTAATTTTTTAAATGTACCATGCACTTATTAGTTATTATATTATGAGTAAAAAATAAAGTGTTCCGAACCAAGTATTTTTTGAACAAATTGATTGTATTTTTTAATAGCCTCAAGTTTAAAAAATAGGAATTACATGTTCTAAGTTTTATAATAAAATTGTTGTAAGATTTGAGTGATTATAACATATTAAGTTATTACATATAATAGTTTAGACTATGAATGACATGGTAGAAGTGATTTACCTAATAATTTCTCTTTTAGATTTTAATCATCAAACACTTAAATGCTTAATAAAAAAACACTTTTTTTAGAAATAAAAAACACTTACATGCTTAATTAAAAGAATTCTTTTTTTAAAATCATGTGACAATTATATATATATATATAATATACTTTATAACTTTTGAAGCCATTTTTTTTGTTACAATGATATATATTTTTGGGTTGCATGAGAGTTTAGGAAATCTCATGCCTATTAAAAGATGAGTTTATATTTGATGCACTGTCAATGTATCAAATTTTATACACTATCAATAAAGGAGAAGCTGCCACCTCATCAATTTGTAAAGCTAAAAGTTTAGAAGTCCTTAAAGATAAATATATATAACTTCTAAATTGTTAATTGACTTTTAATTTTTTATTCGTTTGCTATTGCTCCTCCTTTCTAATTAAAATTAAAAATAATGAATTTATGGACAAATAAGAATAAATTTTCCATTTTATGAAATTGTTCTCTTAAAACTGAAAAACCGAGAGCCCAAATTTGATAAAAGAAGTGTGATAATCTTGATTTAAATCCAACTAAGAAATCTGAGATTCTTTTCTTTGTTTGGTCAAAATATGATAATTTCTAATCTCAACTCGTTCAAAGAACCCAAATTTCATCTATTTGAAACCAATACAATCAAGCAAGAAACCTAACAGTGATTCTGTCTTCATTTTTTCTTTAAAGCTTGGGAGATATTGACAGAAAAATTTGCAGATTTTGATATTTAGAAAACTTGTAAATTTATGTTTTGCTCAATTTTTATTTACGATTTCAAAAATCAAAACCACTTCAAAGCTTTAATCCGTTGCTGCACAACCCAACCCTGCAAATTTGTCAATTTAATTGAGAGGCTATCGATTAAAGGGACAATTGCCCATTTTAGGAGGCAAGCGTTTCGAATGGTTAAAATCTAAAACGGGAGAGAAGAAAATTAGATCTTGGAGAAGAAATAAAAAAACCATGGTAGATTTTGTAGACGATGGTAGAAGCTCATATAAGAGGTTTATGAGGAATGTCTGCTAAATTGAGAGAAACTAAAATCTATTTTTCTGTTTTTCTTAATTAGATTTATTTATTTTCTAGGACTTTAACTTTTGTAAATTTATTGATTAATGAGGTGGCAACACCTCCTTCACTGACAGTGTATAGGATTGATACACTAACAGTGCATCAAATATAAACTCTTAAAAGATTTGGGAGTCTTTCAAGACTCCCAACTTATAATGAAACAAACAAAAAAAAGAACCATTTCTTAGGAAATTTTGTCGCCACTTTCTCATCAATTTAAATAAAAAATGATACTTTAATGCATTTTATCGTTTCAAAATTGGAAACTTTTTACATTTTTTAATACAATAATGCCCTCTGACAATTTTTAGCCATAATTTATAAGATTTGTCGTAAATTAAACAAAATTATTTTGAGGGTAATTTTTAAATTTTAAAATATTCATTTTGTGACTGGATCTTAGAAATTAATCTCAAATAATATGAAAATATAAGTGTGTTAGTCTGTGCATACACTGTAGGCAATTTTTTTTTTCAATTTGGACCTGGCTTTACAGGTGAAAAAACTTGCTAAATCCATGTTTAATAATAAGCTTGTTATAACTCTTAGGGGAAAAGAAAAAAATAAAAGTAATTACCTTGATCTTCATATCAAAAGTTGATTGCTACAAGGGTATTTAATTTGGAAATACTTCTTCAATTCAAGGGGATTTAATTTGGAAAATACTAATTCTCCAATTCAAGAAGAGATTATTGTGATATGTTTTAGGTTGGCATTAATTTATTGTTATAAAAAAAAACTTCATCATAATTATGTGTATATTATTTTCTTGTTTGTGTCCATTTAAATTGGTCTATACGCACACAGACACACATATTTCATAAATATATGTTATGAACATGACAATCGAAATTGATATTAAGCATTATTATATGTACACACCAAAAAATAATGTATAATCAAACTTTATTATGATTTGTAGTTAAAAGTTATTAGAACATATCGATCAACACTTACAGCTAGTTCTTTTATTTAGTCTTGTCCTTTGTTTTTTTTAGGCTGTGTTTCGCCTTGTTTCTGTTTTTTAGCAGGTGTTACTGCTTTGCTTTGGTACTTATAGCTATTAACTCTATAATCTTAACTGGCCAAAAAAAAAAAAAACTCTATAAGCTTAAAGCATGCTTATCAATGTGTGTGTGTATTGTTTCATTCATCCTCTTTGTTTAGAAGTGTAATAATTTCCCGCAAATATGAGGTTCGTCGTCCTGTTTTGTGCATAATAAAATATATAGATACATATTTACTTTTATGCACAAAGCATCATTTCATCAAACTATAAGACTAGATAATTGTAGAATATAAGTTTATAATTATACACACATTTTCCTTGTAATAACTAAAGAAGTGTATGTTCAAGCCTTCAAAGGGGATTTTTCAGCTTCTAGCTTTTTGTCAAAAACCTTTTTATATAATTCTTGTATAGATGAGGAAAGTTTTTTTTTTTCCCGCTTTCATTCAAATTATACTATATATATAAACATAAATATTCTTTCTATTTGGCAATATTTATTTTTGTTTATGGAAAACAATTTGGGAGGGAAACGCAAATCTATGAAAGGGAAGGATACATGTGAGGATAAAAGGAATCATTCCCATAAGCACTTTTAAAGCAAATTGCATGACCATCCTAAAACAGTGGTATACAAAACAAAAGAAAAACAAAAGTCGTGTGGAAAAAAAAAAAGAACAAAAGTACAAAACACACACATATATACCCGGGAAGAGGGGGGGGGGGGGGGGGGTTCGGATTTTTTTTTTTTTTCATGAAACCAAGAAAAATTAAAGGAAGCATAATAATATAATCGATTATATATACTTTGGACCCATTTTATCTACATTATTAGTAATGTTAGATGCTTTTATTGTTTGTTTTGGCATTATTGAAAGAAAGAAAGAACTCTTACCAAAAAAAAAAAGAAAAGAAAGAAAGAACATTCTATTTTTGAGTTTGTTTTTCTTTTTTTTTTCAAGTTTTGTTAATATTTGTGTGGTTGATAATTAATTAATTGATACCATAAAATGTAATTAGGCAAATTACGTGCGTGTCATCTTAATAGCTCTCTATATATACCTTGATGTATACTCCACCTTCCCAAACTAATTAAGGTCTTTTTTATTTCTTCATGAACAAAATATATATATATATAATAAAAGAAATAAAAGAGGATGGTTGAAGAAGAGGATTAATTAATCAACCAAGCACCCAAGAATATATTATTTAGCAAAAAAGGGGAAAAACAACCCAAACCAAGAAAACTAAAGAAAGTGAAAATTAAAGATACGGAGACTAAAAGAAAAAGAAGAAACAGTCAATCAACAACAAATGAGACTCAACTGAAAAAGTTAACAAACTATATACAACCAAGTTTATAGACAAAAAGATAAAAATAAACCCAAATATATATCTCATAGAGATTGTGGATGTGTTTTTCACTTATAGTACTCTCACTTTCTGTTTAAAATCTAATATTTCACCAGCCTATATATCTCTCTACACTCTACAGACAAAATAATATACTAATTACCATCTTAGACAATCATCCCTGCCTGCTATAGCTGTGTGAACCATTTTTTTCCTTTTTGACAAATGTTTATATATAAAATCTCTTCTTATTCTATATATTTTGATTCATATAATTATATATATGAATTATATATATTATATATATACCTCAGGGAGAGTAGAAATCGACAATTTTTCTCATCGCCTGTACCTGGGTGTTAAGGCACTTAATGTAATGTGCGGTTTCATCCAACAAGTTGCATAAATCCATGGTTTCACCCCCTGGAACAAGCTCTCTTAGCTCATCTGCTTCCTCTTGATCTCCAGTACCACTTTTGATCTTTGCTTCTTTTTCATGACCTGTTTTTGTAGCTGCAGAACTTTTCTTGACTCTTGTCACTGAAGAAAAGGAATTAGAAGAAGAGCGGCTTCGAAGCTTCGAAAGCATTGCCCTACTCCATCTTCTCCTTGACCTAACCGAGTAAGCCATGGACTTATCAGCTGCAACCTTGATTCTTCGATATCGTTGGAAGATCTCCCTTGGAGAAGATGTTGATGTGAATTGTTTCTGAGCATTTATTCTGCTCAGAGCCCGTAGGAACCTTGTGGTAAACCTAGATTTTAGCGAAGAAGAAGACAAGTTTTGAGGTTTCATGGGATGGGAGATTTGCTTAAGCTAGCTAGGGTTTCTTCTCTTGTGTATATATAGAGGAAAGGTTTATAATTAATAACAAACTTGTGTTAGATAGGATGATTTGCCTTTTTTGGAAGGATCAGAGGGACAAATTTTAGTAGGAGAGTTTGGTAAGAGAGGGGAAGACAGAAGAGAAGAAGATCAAATTATAACAAGAGAAGATTTGGTTTTTCTGACACAGAGGGGCCAAGTTTACAAGGACAAAACTAAAAGCAGAATTTTAATCACTAGTTTCTGACACACAGTATCTATATAGACCAACCAGAGACATCAGACAAAGGAGAAAGACAGAGATGTTGCTAGGGGAAATAATTTCATGTGACCAGAAATGAAATGAAATCAAGAAAATGAGGGAGAGAAGGGAAAGAAAAAGGGAAACTAATAATAATGGATTGGAAATGGGAGGTGTAAAGAGGAAGGAGACTTGGGAATCAAACCTTTGATTTTATTATTACTACTACTAACTAATAACTAGCTTTAGCTTTTTTCAAGTATAAAACTGATATTATGTGACCCATATTAATCTGAAGTCGAGCCGCGTTAGGTATAATTATCTATTAATTTATAGTGTATTTATGATTATTATAATTGAATTACACTTTTCTGTTTCGTTTTCAGTTTGGGTTTTAGAGATGGAAAAAGTGAGGGATTTTTTTTTTTTTTTGGTGGGGCTGAAATAGCCAACCACCATATGAGCGCACATGGTTCCATTTTCCCACTTGGATAGGTGGGGGCCATGGCAATGCCCTCTCCCTCCCTCTCTTTTCTCTTTTCTTCTGATCAGTTTTGCTCTATAAATATTGTTTTGTTCTGTTGTGAATCTTTTTTCTTTCTTGCTTTAGGTTTTGGTTAATTATGTTGGATGATTAGTATTGAGATGCTATGATTTCCACCCAAAATTTTCTCATCTTGTTGGCCAATACTGATAGAAATGACAGTGATGGGAAATGGGGATTTATTTCCAAGGTTAAATATAAAATGAAATTATGGTGGCATTTGGCAGCAGTCGATCGACATGTCGGCACCAATGGCCAAAATCACTGCATAATAATAATAATAATAATAATAATCTTATCTACCCATTACTCGATCGATTGTTATGAAAATGAAAAAGTCTCATCTCTTAACTATATATCCCCTTGATTAATGTTAAAAACCTGATTCAATCAAAAGTTTTTTCAGTATAAAAAGTTGTTTGACCACTCGATTAAACATTAGTGTAATTAATTTGTTTCCTAATTACAGTTGTCATGGTGTACATATATTGTCGTTTTCCATATATACCACATTCAAAATGATATAGTATTATTTCTTTTCATGATAATCATTGTTCATTTTTATTTTTGTAGGGAATTTAACTTATATTTTAGTATTTTTTTGGGTACTATATAATTAAGAGTTAACCTTATTGAAATTAAGAATCCAAAACTCTACTATACCAACCAAGTCATGCAATTAATATTATATATTGTGTCACTTTTGTAATTCATTCTGCTGATTCTTCAAAGTTCAAACTATATTGCAGATTATTAATTATAATATAATTTCTCATGATAAATATGAATCATTCTTGACTGCTGTCTATATATTACTTAGTACTTTATATATATCAATGTGTTTATTTTTGTGTTTGTTTACAGTATAAAATCAGACATTGACTAAACTGTAGATCATCAGAATAAAAAAAGATCCATTAATTACTTTGATCTCATAAGTAGTCTAACTAAATAGCAGAATATAAACAAAAGTCTGCAACATAAATTATGCATTAACAGGACTATATATAGTTAACTGCATGAGAAAGTTCCAAGAGATCAATGGTGCAGCTGTTAAGTAGTACCTGAGTTTTTCTACTATTTATCTCTTGCATGTATTTAGGGATTTGCTTTCACGGGTACAATCGAAATTAGAGCCATCTCATTGTCAAATGACGACTGTTATTCCTTTGTAAAAATTATGTGAGATTTATTAATGCTATCATTGATCAACAGTACTACTCCATGTGTTGAAGTCCAATTTTCAATAACTTTTTGTTTTTTCAGTGTATATACTATATATGAATATGATGAAGAGACTATATCTATTTCAAATGGATAGGTAATTAAATACTAAAGTTCAATCTTGACTTGAGTCAAATTCTCTATCTGAAATTTTCTAACCTAAAGAGCTAAAATTTTTCTGTTCAATCTTGAAACAGAAAGATATACTATATAATTAGTTGGTATTGGTATATATGCACCAAAAAATGGATATTAGGTATATATAGTTTAAGTGTGAATATGAAGTTTTCTTTTTTGATACGTATATATATATATATATATATATGAAGGCAACTTCGGTGATATCTTTTCCTAAAGTACAATACTTTTAAACATTGATAATTTTGAAGATTCTCAAAAGAGCATGTCCTTTGGCTTAATAAAAAAAAACTTGCTTTTCAAAAAATAAATAATTTTTATTGCTTTTTCCACTTTATATAAAAAAAATAAATAAGATCTCTAGCTCTAGCTAGTCCCTCTTCTAGTCTTAGAAATAGAAACCCACCAAGTATCTGCCCTTTTCTTCTTCCTTCTTATTCCTAATTTCAAAATTCTCCTGATATGAAAACAGCAACTTTATACCTGAAACAAAGCATATATATATATTCCTAGAAGAAGAAGAGAGAAACAGAAAGAAAAAAAAAAAAAGGGCCACTAAAAATTGTTGATATAAGTTGGAAGAATGTTGTTATAACTTTGATATATACATATCTGAAATCTCCTTTCATTAAATAAGACTATAAAGAGAGAGGGATGGGGTGGGGGGCAGGGTCTTGCTAAGTTTAGCATTTAGCGAAGTGGAATTCTCAAGAATCTGATCAAGTTTTCAACCCAAATGAAAAATATTATATCCTTATTTTGTTGATGAGGATTGAAGAGGAGAGGAGAGTGATGGTTTTTGGCTCTCTCTCTCTCTCTGGACCACAATTACCCTAGTGGGTGCATGCATGTGTGTGAGGAAAGTGACAACTTGCAAGCTTCAATTTTGATTTCAGTTCATGACAACTTGGAACTGATTGTAACGTTTCCAGTTTTTATTTCATCAAGTTTTTCCTTTTAAATACATATATCGTTAACCTTACTCAACAATAAGAATACTAGAGAGAGAGAGAGAGACGTCGGCCGAGTCGGCATGTGCCACCACGCCTAACGGTGGTTCGGCAGAGGGAGGAGGAGGAGGAGGACCACCACTATAGCAACGGCTTTTAATTAAGCTAATTTTGGGTAGCTTGTTATAGTTTCATTATTCTAGTTTTGTTATCTAGGGTTTGGTTGCACCTTCCTTCTGCCTATAGCTAACAAAATTAAAGGGTGGGTGCATTTGGACTGGTCTAACTAACTAACAATATAAGTAGAGGATTTTCAATATCAAGTCACGAGAAAGAGATCAGGATAATATGAAAACTTTTAAAGAGGAAGCAAATTAACAACTTTGATGTGATTCCTTTCTTCCCTTTAATTAATTTGCTCATTTAAATAAATAAAAGAATAATGACAATTACAAATTTTCAATGCCGTGACAAAACTGGTGACAGAATCATTTGGTTTGCCATGACATTACCTTCCATTAATTCCATATATGGCTTTATACTATCTTTTCTTTTTGCTTATTTGGTTCTGGAAATGCTAATATGCCCAAGAACTTAGAATATTATCAATTAACTTGACTGTTAACGTCCCCTTTTTTGTTTTTAGGTTTATATTCATTGTATTTTCATATATCATATAAGAGTGACGCAAAAGAATTTCCATATTTTTATCAACCTCGACTTATAGCTAAGATATGTTTGGGGAGAGGATGGGAAGTGGAAAAAGATTCAATCTACTGTTGAGAGGGATAAAACAAAATGATTACTTATATATTATATACTATATATTATTTTTAGTGACTATAGAAATTACTTAAAGACCAAATTGAGGATTGATGTGGTGCCTCCTTTTGGCTTTTTTTGGTCTTTTCTCATTTTTCGGGTGACTAAAAATACCCTCGATGAATTTCCTCTCTTACTTTTCCTACTGCCCTTTTTTGTAATTTACTATTTTTATATTTATGATTAAGTATGTTTTAATTACATATTAATTGTGTGTGGATATTAGGATTTACCGGTTCAACTCTGCCTGAATTCCAAAGGATTGGTGCTATAAATGTATCTGCAATAATGGCTTATTCATGTGTAAACTATTGATATTTCAGTTCTGTTTTCCTTTCGTCTTCATTTCTATTTAGGTGGGTTTCTTCTTTCCTAACATTTCTCTGAATTGGTTTCACATGGATTTCGTTCTGTTTCCTAAAATTTCCAGGTGGACATTGATAAGATCCTTCCATTTTTTTTTTTTGAGATCCTTCCATTTAATTTATAGCAGCGCCTTCGGATGACATAACCTAAAGTGGGGAGCTTTCACTTCTCACTGCAACATTTTGAGGTAAATCTGGATTTATTTGTTGATTATATTATTTGATACTTAAATTTAACACATTTCCTTATTCCCCTTTTATTTTACAAAAAGTTTCTTTTTTATTTATCATTCGACTTCCTTTTTATTGAGGTTTATATTAGTTGCTTATATTTAGTATATTTTCACATTTCCAAAAGCACAGTTAGCCAATGCTAAGTACAATCATTTTGTGATGCATTGTGTAATATGCTCTTGCAAATGTTCTCAACTAATTCAATTTTTCTACGACAACTATACATGCTCCTTGACTACAAAAAATTAGGCATTCCTTATGCAAAAGCCAATTTTTTCCACCTATCCGAGTTCATTAATTTAACAATTGCAATCAAGATAATCAACATACATTTCAAGCAACAATTAATATTAGTTTTATTTTGATGAATTATCTAGAGATGGAGGAGTAGAATTTTAACTTTATTTTGATGAATTACCTAGAGATGGAGTAGAATTTAGGTAATGCACTTTTAAAATGAAAGAGAGGTCATGTGTTTTGCATTATATATGCGAATTATTTGTTTCGATGTATGAGTTTCTCCTAACTGATTAACTTACAGCCAATGCAATATCTTCTTACAAACCGACTTAAACAACTATAAAAAATATAACCCTAATAAGAAAATGACTGCATCGCAAGCGCAGGCCACCCTACTTGTATTATATTATTTTCAACCATTGGATTACAATTTTTCCATTTTAAGTACTGTATTATATATATATACTAGTTTTTTTGGCCCGCGCTTCGCTGCGGGGTCGAAAATTTTATAAAATGATTTTTGTAAATCTTTGTTAATCGGACATTTGGATAAAAAATAATATGATATTAAATAGATTGTCAATCAAAATCACAGTATTTCAAAAGCATTTTTTAGAACTGAAATATAAAAATTAGCTTTTGAGTCTTTCATGAAAATTGTAGATCATAAAATTACATTTAAAAAAATGAAGTGTTAAATCGAGTAAGATAGAATTTGTAAAGGACTAAGTAGCATAAAATAAAAAAGTATAAGGGTGATGTGATAACTAATTCAAATAAGAAAATATTTGTTAATTAATGAAGATCTTGAAACATAAAAAAATTCCCTTTGGAATCATTCATGAAACTCGTAGATTAAATCAACTTTCGGGTTCTTCATGAAAGTCATAGATTATACAATAACCTTTTAACCGATACATGAATAACTTTAATTGGACATGTGGATCAAAAATTATATGGTATTAAATAGACCAACAATCGAAATGACCAAATTTAGGAAGCATTTTTTTGAATTGAGATAAAAATTTGCTTTTGAGTCCTTCATGAAAGTTGTAGATCATGAAATTACCTTTTAATAGACACATGAATCAACTTCATTGGACAAATAGAAAAAAGAATAAAAAATAAAGCTTAAATGTTAGATTAAGATAGAATTTGTAAAGAATTAAGGAGTATAAAGTAGAAAAGTATGAGGGCCATTTGATAAATAATTCAAAGAAGAAAATGTTTGTTAATGGAGATCTTGAAACATAAAAATTCATGTTGAACCCTTAACGAAACTCATAGATCAAATTTAGCTTTCGGGTCCTTCATGAAAGTCGTAAATCATGCAATAACCTTTAAACCGACACTTCAATAACTTCAATCGGAGATGTGGACAAAAAATTATACGATATTAAATTAACCGGCAATCAAAACCACAAAATTTCAGAAGCAATTTTTAGAATCAAAACATTAAAATTGACTTTTGAGTTCTAAATGAAAATTGTAGATCATGAAATTACCTTTTAATAGACACTTGAATCACCTTAATAGGACAAATAGAAAAAAATACAAAAATAAAAGTGAACGCGTTAAATCATCCAACATATAATTGTAAAGGACTAAATAGCATAAAGTTAAAAAAATATGAGAATAATTAGATAAATATCAACTATACACACACCAAAATTATTATCTTAACTTGTAGGTGTATATTGTACTTAATTGGAGCATGAGGTGCTGAGTTCAAGTGTCACTATATGTAGGCTGGATTGTTTGAGTATATAGAGATATATGATTATAATGATCATTGAATTGTTTGATCAACAGAGATATCTGACTGAGACTCCTTATTATACATAATATAACCTACAATTATTCCATTATTACAAATTTTCGTTTATATATCAATTAAAGTTTTTGTACTAATCCGCCATAATTAGAGCTCATACTTATAAGTGGTGGATTGGGACAAAATGTTTAATTATTATTGGACTACCTTTGTATAATTATACAATAAGTAGAAAAAGTAATTGTAGGCAATCTAAACTTGTAAATTTGGGTGTCACTCAATTTGAACCTCTCTCAAATCAATTTGGAGTTCTTTGATGTTTTCTTTCCTTTACGTTTGTACTTAATTCTCTTAGGTTGCGTTTGGTTCGTGGTATCTTAGATATCATGTGGGAATGTCATTTCATCTCTTTCCTGGGAATGCTATTTTAGTGGGAAAGTGTACATTTTTTGTTTTTGTGGGAATCAGATTACCATTTTTGGTTAACATCAAAATCTGACATTCCCAAGGTGTGCAAAGTACAACCTTACCCCCAAGCTTACATTCCAAAAATTTGGTAAGGTTAAATAGTTAATAAGCCATTAAAATTTGAGGGTATAAGAGAAAAGTCATTAAATTTTGAGGGTATAAGAGGAAAGTCAAGATAAAAATAGTAACACTTTCCCGGGAAAGTTAACTTTCCCACCTAAAATTAGATTCCACCAACCAAACATGAGAAAGTTATTCCCTCTACCTAACTTACCACACTTTTCCATTACATTCCACGAACCAAACGCAACCTTAATTATTAATTTATTGAATATAGACTTACATGTTTTATAAAAAAAGTTACGGAAAAAACAAGAGTTTCAAATGTGATAATAAGATTTACGTTGGATAAAAATCCTCTCCCCCACTTTTTTGCCCCACTGTGCCCCATCCACCAAATAATGACACATGTCATTTTTCAGTTTTTAATGTTATTCCTTATTTGCCTAGTTAAATTAAATTTTATATTTTCATTCTAAAACCCAATGGGGAATGTATTAAAATTTAGGACTAACTTAAAAAAAAATTGAGGATTAACTCTTATATATATTATATATTATTTTTAGTGACTATGGAAATTACTTAAAGGCCAAATTGAGGATTAATGCGGTGCCTCCTTTTGCCTTTTTTTGATCTTTTCGCACTTTTCAGGTGACTAAAAATGCCCTCGATGAATATCCTCCCTTACTTTTCCTGCTGCCCTTTTTTTGTAATTTACTATTTTAATATTTATGATTAAGTGTGTTTTAATTACATATTAATTGTGTGTGGATATTAGGATTTACCAATTCAACTCCTCTGCCGAAATTCCAAAGGATTGGTGCTATAAATGTATCTTTAATAATGGTTGATTCATGGGTAAACTATTGACATTCCGGTTCTATTTTCCTGTCGTCTTCATTTTTATTTGGGTGGGTTTCTTCTTCCCTAACATTTCTCTAAATTGGTTTCACATGGACTCCGTTCTGTTTCCTAAAATTTCCAGGTGGACGTTTATAAGATCTTTCCATTTAATTTAGCAGCGCCTTAGGATAGCATAATCTAAAGTGGGGAGCTTTCACTTCTCACCGCAACATTTTGAGGTAAATCTGGATTTATGTGTTGATTATATTATTTGATGCTTAAATTTAACATTTCCTTATTCCTCTTTTATTTTACAAAAAGTCCTTTTTATTTATCATTTGACTTCCTTTTTGTTGAGGTTTTTATTAGTTGTTTATGTTTAGTATATTTCCATATTTCCAAAAGCACAGTTAGCCAATGCTAAGTACAATCATTTTGTGATGCATTGTGTAAATTACATATACTCCTGCAAATGCTCTCAATTAATTCAATTTTTCTACAGCAACTATACATGCTGCTTGACTACAAAAAATTAGGCATTCCTTATGCAGAAGTCAAATTTTTCCACCTACTCGAGTCTATTAATTTAATAATTGCAATAAAGATTAAAAAATGACTGCAGCGTACTATGTTTTTTAAGATAATCAACATACATTTCAAACAACAATTAATTTTAACTTTATTTTGATGAATTATCTAGAGATGGAGGAGTAGAATATTAGCTTTATTTTGATGAATTATCAGATGGAGTAGAATTTATGTAATGCACTTTTAGAATGAAAGAGAGGTCATGTGTTTTACTTTATATATGTGAATTCTATGTTTCGATGTATGAGTTTCTCCTAACTGATTAACTTATAGCCAATGCAATATCTTCTTACTAACCGACTTAAACAACTACAAAAAATATAGCCCTAATAATTAAGAAGATGACTGCGGCGCAAATGCAGGCCGCCCTGCTTTTATATAATTATATGTTGTTAATTTGGGGTTAAACCTGATTTTAATTGGGAATTTTACTATTTGTTAAAACTCGAAAACAAACAAGGTATAATACAAGGGACACGTGGCATAATTTGGTGGATAGGGCACGATGGGCATCAAAAATGGAGGGAGAGGATTTTAATTCGCAATGGGGCATAAAAAATGGGGGGAGAGGATTTTTATCCTGGAATTACTAAAGTAGGATTCCAATAGAAACTAAATAATATATTGTATATACACAAGGGGAAAAAAAGAGAAAAAGAAAATTGATCATATATATTGATAATGTAAAAAACGTCGAACTTAAGATGATCTTGCATGATTGCTTTGCATTATGCAACTCAGAGGACATTTAATGCTTACAAATAAGACATTTTTGCAAAATATTGTTAGATGAGACATTTTATGCTACCAAACATGCTTTTTGCAAAACTAATTAATACTAATAATTATAGAGGAAATAAGAAAAAGACTTTTTTTTTTGAAAGAAAAAGATTTTGTGCGATAAGAATTTTACCCAAAGGAAAAAATGACTTTATGCAATAAAATGGAAATTTCTATAAGGCACTATACAAATTGTTTATGACAAAAATGCTATATATCCTTTTACGAGAAAAATATATATATATATATATAATACATTTATAATCGATATTTGATTCAGATAGTTAATATACGAAAAATCAGTATATTGATGGAAAGAATCAAGCGTATTTATCGCAGAATTCAAAATTGAAGCCGCAAATCATGTTTCATACCGTGTATATTTATTAACTTACCAAATATGTACCTTACCGCAGGAACCATAGCTTTACTGCAGGATCTATATGGATATCTACATATATGTAACATATTTATGTTAATGAAATATGTTCTTTTCCAATGAAATTTTCTTTCTTCTTCTTCTACTTCTTCTTCTTCTTCTTCTGTAACCTATTTCTGTTAATGAAATATGTTCGTTCTTCTTCTTCTTCTCTCTTCTTCTTCTAAAACCACAATTCTTCTACACCAAATTTTACATGGTATCAGAGCTAAAAACCTAGTAAAATCATGGCTAGATCCGACAGAGAGAGCAGCGAATCTGCATCCTCTGGCAGCCAATCAAATTGGGTTGACGTATCGTCACCTTCTTCTTTTCTTGTCTCAGATAATCAGAGACAAATTTCAATGAATCAAAGGCATATTGTCGAGATGACAACCTCTTCAATATAAGGAAGCTACCATGACAGAGGTTGTGGAAGTCAAAGACCTACAAAGAGGGAAAAGCAGAGATGTAGCCATTGCCAGAAGAGGGTGCATACCAAGGATCGATGTTATGAAATCCTTGGATATCCTGCGGGGTGGCGTAAAATCCTACGGAATAAGGGAAGACAGTCAAAGGCAGCCAACGCTGATTCTGCAGTCCATCCAATACCAGGCTTGATACAAGCGCAGTTGGCAAGACTTGTGCAAATCCTGAATGGGAATGGAGGAAGATTAAATCAATAAATATGGTTGCAGGAAATCATGCCGCAGTAAATATTACTGCAGCAAATATTGCTGCAGACACTTGGTTGATAGATTCTGGAGCCATAGACCACATAACCAACAACAACAAACTTTTGAATGAGATCGAGAGTTCAAAAGGGGCATTTCCTATCACAATCCCGAACGGAGACAGAATTCCAGTGAAGAGTATTGGGAAAACCCAACTTCGAAATGGGTTGCAACTGGGTCGTGTTTTAAATATTCCTGATTTTAAATGTAATTTAATTTCAGTTAGCAAACTGACATCAGATCTTGATTGCGCATTAATCTTCATTTCGGACTTTTGTGTGATACAGGACATACTTACGAGGAGGCTGATTGGAATGGGTAGGCTTCGAGATGGTCTTTATTACCTTGAACCAGTTCGCATTAAAGGTGTGACAATGTTAGTCAATAAAGGAGGAGATCCCCACATTTGGCATAGAAGACTTGGTCATGCATCTAGTGCGAAGATACAACAGATTCAATTTGATTTTGGCGGAGTTACTTGTGAGGATGTTACGCACTATGATTCATGCATGTGTGCAAAGCAGACCAGGTTGCCTTTTCCCATTAGTTCAATCAGATCGAACTCGTGCTTTGATTTACTTCATTGTGATATTTGGGGTGGTTATCAAACACCATCTTTGTTGGGTTCAAAAGGACTAAAACAATGAAAAACAGGTGTAAGAACAAAGAAAAATGGAAAGAACAGAGGAATTGGGTTGAAAGAGCTGTTAAGCATACAGCTTCTGTTTTCATTTCATTTCCCTTTATAGAGGGTAAGCATACAAGTGGATTAAAAGTAATAATTTGATTAACAATTGACAAGTAAACAAAGATAAGGCAACAGATCAATAATTCATATAAAATGGGAATACATTGAACTGCTATTGGTTGAAATGAAGGCAAGGGCAGCTCGAAATGGCCACTTGCACTTCAGCTGCCTGCTTCTGCTACTTGCTTCAAGTTCCACTTGCAAACAGATTAAAAGATGCATTTTTATTGGTTGAAAAGAGTTGCAAAAACCTGCTGAATGTGAACAAGTCCAGCAGCAAAAAAATAAACTTGAAAAAATTGTTCCAACTAACTTAACTGTCAAAGTTTTCTTTTGTTCAACTAACTTCAACACTCCTCCTTAGTTGGACAAGAACAAACTCCAATTTCCCTTCTAAGCTTCTCGAACCTTGCTGTTGGTAGAATCTTTGTGACAATATCAGCCAATTGTTCTTCAGAACTACAATGCACCAAAGAAACTTCATTTTTCTGTTGAGCTTCTCGAACAAAGTGGTATTTGATTTTGAAATGCTTCGTTCTACCATGGCAAACTGGATTTCTAGCTATTGCAACTGCTGTTTGATTATCACAATGAATCACTATGGCTTCTTCTGGCTCTTCATTCACATTCTTCATCAATTTCTTCAACCAGATAGCATGATTTACAGCAGATGTAGCTGCAATGTATTCTGCTTATGCTGTGGATTGTGCCACAGTGTCTTGTTTCTTTGAGTTCCAACTGAAGGCTCCTGCACCAAGTGTAAACAAGTGACTTGTGGTGCTCTTCATGTCATCAGGCGATCCTGCCCAATCATTGTCCACAAATCCAACCAAATTTACTTCTGCAGTCCTTCCAAACATCACTCCAAGTTCAGCAGTCCCCCTTCAAGTACCTGAGAATTCTCCTTCCTGCTCTAAAATGAATCTCAGATGGTGAGTGCATGAATCTAGAAAGTAAGCTTACAGAATACATGATGTCAGGCCTGGTTGCTGCAAGATACAACAAGCTGCCTATCAAGCTTCTGTACTGGTTCTCATCAACCTTCTTAGATACATCTTCTTTGCTGAATTTTTCACCAACAAAAAGTGGTGTAGCAACAGGCTTTGAATTATCCATATTGAACTTCTTTAAAACTTCTCTGCAATACTTCTTTTGACAGATAAAAATGCCAAATTCAAACTGATGAACTTCCATACCTAGAAAGAAGTTCATGAGACCAAGATCTGTCATCTCAAACTGTTCAAGCATCTCTCTTTTGAACTCCTCCATCAAAGTGTCATTGCTTCCAGTTAAGAAAAGATCATCTACATACACCAGCACTATCAAAATATCACTGTCAGTTTGTTTAATGAAAAGTGTTGGTTCACTTACACTTCTTTAGAATCCTTTTTGAGTGAAATGCTCATCAAGCCTTTCATACCAGGCTCTTGGGGCTTGTTTAAGGCCATAGAGAGCCTTCTTCAGCATATACACTTTCTCCTCCTGACCCTTGATCTTAAAAACACCAGGCTGCTCTACATAAATCCGTTCCTTAAGCTTCCCATTCAGGAATGCTGATTTGACATCCAGTTGGAACACTTTCCATTTCTTTTAAGCTGCAAGTGCAAGCATGAATCTGATAGTATCATGCCTTGCAACTGGTGCAAAGGTCTCAGAGTAATCAATCCCATATCTTTGAGCATAGCCTTTCACCACTAACCTGGCTTTCAACTTGTTGACACTTCCATCAGGGTTAGTTTTGGTTCTAAAAACCCATTTGAGACCAATTACCTTTTGATTGGAAGGTTTCTGCACAAGTGTCCAGGTTTGATGCTTCTCTATCATGCTAAGCTCCTCCTCCATTGCTTTTCTCCAGACTGCAGATTTCAATGCTTCAATGTGATCTGCAGGTTCAAATGCCAAGAAACAAGACTCATATATTTCTGAAATTGGCCTTGTTCCTCGAATTGGAGGATCATCCACATCAAGATCTTCCTCTGCAGTTTCTCTTTGATCGAATCCAACCTCCTCTTCAACTGGATTCTGATCAATTTCATCTACAGCTTCTTCATTCTCAGACCATTTCCATTCTGCATCTTTATCAAACTTCACATCCCTGCTAACTGCAATTTTCTTTGTTACAGGATTATAATTCTATACCCTTTTGATCTTTGGTTGTAACCAATGAAAATCTCAGCTTCACTTCTCCTATCAAGCTTGTCTCTCTTCACACTGGGAATTAGTGCATAACACATACAACCAAAGATTTTCAAATGACTGAGTACATGTTTCTTACCAAACCAAGCTTCAAAAGGTGTCATTTGCTTAACTGCTTTGGTTTGAATTCTGTTAAGCAAATATACTGTTGTGCTTGCTGCTTCTGCCCAGAACACTTTTGGTAAATTCTTCTCAAACATAAGACACCTGGCCATGGACATTACTGTTCTATTCTTCCTCTCACAAACCCCATTATGTTGTGGAGAATAACTCACAGTAAGTTGATGCTCAATCCCTGCATCTGCACAAAACTTTTCAAACTGCTCTGAGGTATACTCAGTGCCATTATCAGTTCTTATCATCTTCATTTTCTGCCTAGATTGGTTCTCAACCAGTGCCTTAAACTTCCAAAAAATTCTAAGACTTCAGATTTCAATTTCATAAAATAAATCCATGTCATTCTTGTCAAGTCATCAATAAAAAGAATAAAGAACTTACTGCCATTCAATGAGAGAGTTTTGTGAGGACCACATACATCTGAATGCACAAGTTCTAGCTTCTGAATTGCTCTCCAAGTTGCTTGATTTAGAAAAGGCAACCTGCTTTGCTTCCCATACTGACATACATCACACACAACACTCTCCTCATGGATTTCAGGCAGTTCATCAACCATATTCTGCTTTTTTTTTTCATTAAACTGTAGCTAGCATGCCCCAGCCTTCTATGCCAAAGTGCTGCAGCATCTTCTTTTGCCATAAATGCAGAATCCCCTTCAAGCTTTAAATAAAAGCTTATATCTATCATTGGCAGGGTAAGTAGCTCAAGACCAGAGGGCTCATAAATAATACATGATTTTCCCTTAAATTCAACAGAATAATTCTTCTAAAGTAACTGGCCAATGCTTACTAAGTTTTGAGAAATATCAGGCACTAAAAGAACATCTGGAATTAATTTTGTACCTGATGGAGTTTGTACTAGAACATCACCCTTGCCAGTGACTTTCAAATAGCTTCCATCACCAATCCTTACCCTTGACTGGTAAGTTTTGTCCAAGCTTCTAAACATCTTTTCATCTGCAACCATGTGGTGAGTGCAACCACTGTCAATGAGCCAAGCTGAGTTGTTTTGATCTCGTGCAGCAAAGCAATTAGCAACAAACAGTTTCTCATCATGTTCATTGCTATCTTCCTCAACTTGTGCTTGATTGGCCTGCTTCTTCTTCTTCTTCTTTTTGCTTTTACACACCTTTTCCACATGACCAAGCTGCTTGCAGAATTTACATATTGCATCTGGTCTGTACCAGCAGTATTTTGGTTGATGGTTTGTTTTCTTGTAGTGAGTACATGGAGGATACTCTCCCTTTCCATCATCTTTGCTTGTTTCAGGCTTCTTGCCTTTATCTTTTCTATCATCATAAGTCTGTTTAAACTTGTTTCTTGGCTTTTTAACAACCATGGCACCTTCAATTTTCAGTGTCTGCCTGTTTGCCCTTCTTTGCTCAACTGCATACATGGCATTCAACAGTTCCTTCAAAGTACACTCATCTTCTTCTGAAATCATTTCCATGGTTGCTATAGTGTTCTCGTACTTCTCTGGCAAAGTACTCATTATTTTGTCAATCACCCTTGTTTCTCCAAAGTTGTTATCATCCAGAAGTCTGATCTTATTCACCACTGTCATGATTCTGTCTGCATACTGCTTCACAGTTTCATCTTCAAGAATTCTAAAGTTTTCAAATTGTCTTCTTAGGTTGATAAGTTGATGCTTCCTGGTTTTGTTTGTTCCTTGGAACTCTTCTTTGAACTGGTTCCAAGCTCCCCATGGAGTGGTGGAAGTCATGATTCTGAAGAAGATATCTTCAGAACAGAATTCTGCAGGATGGTGAGTGCCTTGAATTTGTTTGATATAGCAATGTGATATTACTTCACATCTTCCTCTGACTCAAAGCCCAAAGGAGATGGTTCTCTGCCTGCTTCAATCATATCCCAGAGGCATAATGCTTGAAGATGAGTTTTCATCTTGATATGCCATATGTGGTAATTTTCACCTTTGAAAGATGGAGGTGGGGGGAAGGTTTAAGCTGGATATCTCAATGTAATAAGGTTTGGTTTTTGAAGTTGATGTTTGTGTTTGTTTTGAAGAATCTGAACTTTCCATTTTTTCGGTCCCTTAAAGATCAAAAGCTCTGAATACCATTTGTTGAGTTCAAAAGGATTAAAACAATGAAAAACAGGTTTAAGAACAAAGAAAAATGGAAAGAACAGAGGAATTGGGTTGAAAGAGCTATTAAGCATATAGCTTCTGTTTTCATTTCATTTCCCTTTATAGAGGGTAAGCATACAAGTGGATTAAAAGTAATAATTTTATTAACAATTGACAAGTAAACAAAGATAAGGCAACAGATCAATAATTCATATAAAGTGGGAATATATTGAACTGCTATTGGTTGAAATGAAGGCAAGGGCTGCTCGAGATGGCCACTTGCACTTCAGCTGCCTGCTTCTGCTACTTGCTTCAAGTTCCACTTGCAAACAGATTAAAAGATGCTTTTTCATTGGTTGAAAGGAGTTGCAAAAACCCGCTGAATGTGAACAAGTCCAGCAGCAAAAATCAACTTGAAAAAACTGTTCCAACTAACTTAACTGTCAAAGTTTTGTTTTATTCAATTAACTTCAACAATCTTCTTCAGGGGCACATTATTTTCTTACAATTGTTGATGATTTCAGTAGATCTATCTGGATCTATTTGATGAAGTATAAATCTGAGGTCAGTCACTATTTAATTTTGTTTTGTAATATGATAGCAACACAGTTTGGAAAGAAGGTGAAACAGATAAAAACTGATAATGGACCAGAATTTCAGTCTAATTGTATTCTTGATTATTATAAAAAGCATGGCATAATATTGTAGACTTCTTGCACTGACACCCCGCAGCAGAATGGAGTTGCAGAAAGGAAACATAGGCACATCATGGAGGTAGCACGTGCTTTAAGGTTCCAATCAGGTTTACCCATCAGTTTTTGGGGGAGTGTGTTCTTACCGCATGTTATATCATCAACAGATTACCTTCCAAGGTAATCAATAATAAATCACCATTTGAAATATTGCTTGGAAAGAAACCTGGCTATAGCCAATTAAAAGATTTTGGTTGTTTGGCTTATGCCCGTGATATTAAAGTAAAGGATAAGTTCAGTGAAAGGGGAAGACCATATGTTTTTGTTGGTTATCCATATGGGCAAAAGGGATATCGAGTCTATGATGTTGAAAGAGAAACATTCTACACTTCTAGAGATGTAACTTTCTTTGAAGATGTGTATCCTTTTAAGGAAGTCGATATTAGGAGAAAAAAGGTTGCCTAACAAAAGGATGAATAATTTGGGGTTACAAGGAATTGATGATGATGATGATGGAGCAATGTCCTTGCCATCGATAGTTGAATCTCATACGGTAGGGGAGATTGATTCTGGTGATTCAATGACAGAAACTAGTGTTGACATTCTTGCTATAGAGAATTGTGACACTGCCACAGTTAATGTGAATGAATCTGTCATGGAAACTGTTGACAAGCCAACTACAGCAGAAAATCGAGTAGAAGTCAGACACAGTCAACGTGAGCGAAAGCAACCAAAGCATTTCGATGGTTTTGAAACCGACTTGCCACCCTCCATTGCACCACCACAGCCTGCTCCTTCATTGCTAACTCAATGGTATATCCTTTATCAAACTATGTCTATTATGATAGATTTTCACACTCACATAAAGCCTTTCTTGCGGCCATCACTTCTCATGGTGAGCGAAAGCATTTTTCACAGGCAGTGAAACACAAACACTGGAAAGAAGCCATGGAGAAGGAAATCCTTTGGAGGACAATGGAACTTGGGAATTGGCACCACTCCTACCTGAAAAAAGGGCCATTAACTCGAAATGGGTTTATAAGGTGAAATATAAACCCAATGGAGAGATGGAGCACTATAAAGTGTGGCTTGTTGCAAAAGGCTTCACTCAAATTGAAGGAGTTGATTTTCATGAGACTTTCACGCCGGTTCCAAAACTTGTAACAGTTCGGTGTTTGCTTGCTGTTGCTGCCAAGAGAAGATGGGAAATTCATAAATTGGATGTAAACAATGTCTTTCTTCATGGAGATTTGGAGGAGGAAGTTTTTATGAAGATTCCTCAAAGCTTTGCTAATATTGGGTGAATCAAGGGTTTACAAGTTGAATAAATCATTATATGGTCTGCGGTAGGCTTTTCGTAATTGGTATCAGAAATTCACCAAGGCCTTAGAGGATGTGGGTTTCCGGTAATCTAAAGCAGATCACTCTTTATTTCTTTAAGATAAATGTGAGATTTTGCTTACAGCCTTGATATATGTTGATGATGCTATACTTGCTGGTAATAATGGTGATAAAATCCAATAAGTTAAAAGTTATTTGAATGACAAGTTCGGCATTAAGGACTTGGGCTCTTTGAAATACTTTCTTGGAATAGAGGTTGCACGGTCACCTGTTGGGATAGTTCTCAGTCAGAGATTATATGCCTTGGATATATTGGAGGAAAGTGGAATGTAAGGCTGCAAACCCAGTGCCTTTCCCATGGAACAAAATCATAAACTGGATCAGACAGCAATGGTCCACTCATTGATGCGGCACAATATAGACGTTTAGTAGGGCGCCATCTGTATTTAACCATTACCAAACCAGATCTCAAATATGCAGTGAATGTTCTTAGTCAATTTGTTAGTGCGCCACGACAGGAACACATGGATGTTGCACTGAGAGTGTTGTGGTACTTGAAAAAGGCTCCAGGACAAGGAATCTTGTTACAAGCAGACAGTGATTTGCTTCTTACAACATATTGTGATGTTGATTGGGGAGGATGCCTTACAACTAGAAGATCTTGCACTGGTTATTTCATCACATTAGGTGGTTCTCCTATTTCTTGGCGTACTAAACGGCAGCAAGTTGTGTCCAAATCTTCCGCAAAGGCAGAATATAGAGCCATGGCAGTAACGGTGAGTGAGTTGCTATGGCTGGGATGGTTGTTATCGGATCTACTTGCGCCGCAATTAGAGCCTACTCGATTGTTTTGTGATAATCAAGCGGCCATATTACTACTAATCCTGTTCATCACGAGCGAACCAAGAATGTTGAGATGGATTGTTATTTTGTTTGGGAACGGGCACAGTTGAAAGAGATTGAACCTAGAAATATTTCCAGTGGAGCACAACTTGCAGATGTCTTTACCAAAGCCTTGGGTAAGGATCGGTTTGAATCACTGGTGTTCAAGTTGGACATTGCGAATCTTCACGCGTCAACTTGAGGAGGGCGTGATGGAATCAATCAAGCATTTTTACCGCAGAATCATGATTGAAGCGTGTTTACAGCGGGATCCAAAACTTAATCCGCAAATCATGTTTCATACCATGTATATTTATTAACTTACCGAATATGTACCTTACAGCAGGAACCATAGCTTTACTCAGGATCTATATGGATCTATATTTATGTAACCTATTTCTGTTAATGAAATATGTCCGTTTCCAATGAAAATTTTCTTTCTTATCTTCTTCACCAAATTTTACATATACTTTGCAGAACTTTTTATGCAACATTAATTTTAACTTCATTAATTAATTTATAAACTTTTTATCTTACTTTTATATGATAGTATTAAATAAACAGATTGCCAATAGTTGGTAATTTAGTGACTGAATTTCAAATTTCAATTTAGTTAACATGACATGAAGTTCTGAAAAAAAAAAGGAAAAAAAAAACATGACATGAAGTTTTAACTTTTATGATTTATAGGTAATAAAGTCCTAAACATAAAATATTGATTATTGCATAATTTTAGTTTGAATATTATAATTATAATTTCATCATTTATTCACCAAAAAAAAATCATTACATCATTTGGGAGAAACAAATTAGTGTGACGATTTAACAAAACTTCAAATTAAAACACGGGATATAAGAAGATTCGAGGTACAATGCTCTATATATCAATAACCGTTTTTTTAATTTGAGTCTAAAGTTATTTTCAGAAAGGTGACACAATTATAATCATTATTAATATATTATATAAATATCTTAAATTTTAGAATTTATATCCTGTTAAGCTTTTTTTTTTTTCAAATGTAATATACCTGGCTAAACTTTGTGACATGTGAATGAGTGAACTTTGAAAGTAAATTTTGACGGGCAAAAGCATTTTTGTTCTAATTTGCTTCCAATCCAATACTTCTTTTTTGGTTATGGGAAACTTGGTGGAGTCTTTGGTGTTCCCGTTGTGATGCACCCACTTCTCAATATGATGTACCCACTGAATTCTGATCATTGGATATGCAACATCTATTTTCCTGACCGTCGGATACTAAAAGCTTTAAACTGTTAAACCAGTTTTAAAACCTTTTGGAATGAATTCATATGTGGTAGTCCTCGTGATAAATTTTTCCACTTTTTTTATTCCAACCGTTGATATCAACTACATTTTTTTTCTTGATTTATTATTTTTTTCTCTAACTTTTTACGTTGTATTTTTATATCCAATTTCTTTTCTTCTTCGTTTTCTGCTTTGAGCCCTAGAAAAGAAGTAGATAAAAAATACAACATAAAAAAGTTAGAGAAAAAATAATAAATCAAGTAAAAAAATGTAGTTGATATCAACGGTTGGAATAAAAAAGGTGTAAAAGTCTATCACGAGGACTACCTCATACGAATTCATTCCAAAGTTTTTTAAAACCGGTTTAGCAGGTTAAACCTTTTACTATCCGACGGACAGGAAAAATAGATGTTACATCCAATGGTCAAAATTTAATGGGTGCATCACATTGTGAAATGACTTGAGAAACTTGGTGGAGTTGGTGGAGTCTTTGGTGTTCCCGTTGTGATGCACCCACTTCTCAATATGATGTACCCATTGAATTCTGACCATTGGATGCAACATCTATTTTCCTGACCGTCGGATACTAAAAGTTTTAAACTGTTAAACCGGTTTTAAAAACCTTTTGGAATGAATTCATATGTGGTAGTCCTCGTGATAAATTTTTACACTTTTTTTATTCCAACCGTTGATATCAACTACATTTTTTTTCTTGATTTATTATTTTTTTCTCTAACTTTTTTACGTTGTATTTTTTATCCATTTCTTTTCTTCTTCGTTTTCTGCTTTGAGCCCTAGAAAAGAAGTAGATAAAAAATACAACATAAAAAAGTTAGAGAAAAAAAATAATAAATCAAGTAAAAAAATGTAGTTGATATCAATGGTTGGAATAAAAAAGGTGTATCACGAGGACTACCTCATACAAATTCATTCCAAAGTTTTTTAAAACCGGTTTAGCAGGTTAAACCTTTTACTATCCGACGGACAGGAAAAATAGATGTTACATCCAATGGTCAGAATTTAATAGGTGCATCACATTGAAAAATTGGTGCATCACAATGGGAGCACCGAAGTCTACACCAATTACTTTTGAACAATGTGGTCCATATATATATAACGGACACATGCATTTTTTTTTTTATATTTGAGGGAAAGAAATAAAAACTACATAGAAAATAACTAGATGGCCCTTGGCCAGACTACTTCTAAGGCATCAGCTGCTAGCAGTGATGTGAGCTCCAAAGGGGGAGAATCAAAGATATGGAGACCGAGCATAAGATGGTCAAAGTGTGTGGCCATCCAATCGGCACACATATTGGCCTCCCGATAGATGTGCTTGATAGAGCATTTCCATGGACGCGCAATAAGCTCTCGTATAGCAGAAATCAATCTATTTTGAGGACCCTGAATAGAACTTTGTGAGTGAATCTTCGTAATAGCAATAAGAGAATCAGACTCCAAGAGGACCTCTCGAAAGCCCTTGTTCCAACCAAGCAGCAATCCGTGATATATAGCCCACAATTCAGCCACCAAAACCGTTGAGAACCCTACCCGAAAAGTGAAACCACCTAGCCAGCCTCCATTACTACCACGGAGGACTCCACCTGCTGTAGAATCACCTGG